>JAIPRL010006082.1:0-29018 GCA_025469235.1 Pemphigus obesinymphae | reverse complement strand
CCGTAAACAGGGTTTGAGTGTAAATATCGGAGCACTCCTTCTGGTAGTAAATTTGTTAAAATAGAAAAAAAAAAAAAAAAAAAAAAAATAAACATCATTGTAAAACCAGTAGCTCCATCGCTACGCTCAGAATCTAAAATATTACCTTAGCTATCCGCATAATTAAATACAATTCAAACTGATGGGTGTTGTTGTGTGAGAAGTAAATGATTATTATTAGTATGAGTGCGTCCAAAGTTCAAATATCTATACGTGGACCGTATCTTATTAGTTTTTGTCGCGGTCCGCCGAACGACAATTTTCAGGATCGCTGCAATGTCGCGGTTTCGGATCGTAGCCGAGTTGAATGTAAACGGGTTATTTTCAATGACATACGCCACAACGTAGAATCGAATAATATTTTGATAAGGATATTAATAATAATATAGAGGTACCTATATTCTGTTTATTTCTGTTTTCTGTTTTTTTTTTTTTTTTTATGTTTGTACAGAGTTGCGTGCGTGCTCTTGAATCTCAGAAGGGTACTCGACCACCGACGTAGATTTGATGTTAATTAAAATAATTGAAGTCAAACACCAATTTTTCGGTCAATAAATATATCATTTTTATTGTACGTTCACAATATTTATTAAATGATTAAATGATTAAAAGAACATAAAATAATAGAAATCATTGTAAGTCCAAAATATAAAATACTACGAAAATCGGCCAAGTCCAAATTAAATACTCGAAAAATAGACCATGTCCCGGAGAGATGTTATACGTAAAAAACAGAAAATCCACCGGCGTGGAGTACGCGCCGCAATCGCTAGTGCCGAGTGTTCAGGGACCCAGTTATATAGGGATAATCCCGTGTGATCCATCTACTTGGGCTCCGTTCTCACGATTTTCGTCTTAGGGCAGAATTGATTTCATTGGCCCATAATGTGGTCGTTTTTTTTCTAAGAAATATTTAGTTATCGGATGTCTTCTTTTGTAAGTACATTCGTATATTATATTACTCTACTACGTATCGTCATTGGTCTGTCCAACTGTTGTACACCCTCTATTTATTCCGACTTGCAGATGTTCTCAGTATTATATTTTGTATTACGTGTGGTCCGTTTTGATTTTCACCCGCTCTCACCAGTGCCGGCGCATCGGGTGGTAGACAATTAGACAATGTCTACCCAAAAATACAGAATAATTATAATTTTAAAACACGTTATTGATTATATGGTTACTATTATAACAATAATATTTCGAATTCTCGTCTACATGACTTTATTAATAAAACAATATTTTGTTGTTGTTTTGTCGTGATTTGACCCCCAATATCGCAGTATAAAATATAATATATAAATATTTTATTCACGAGTAAGTACCTACTTACTCGTAACTTACTTATAAATCGTGTCTATAACATAATAGCCGTTCGGTGTCGGGTGTCGGGTGTCGCCTTCTGATCGGTAGAGACATATTAAATAGTGATGGCATATTGGCATTGTTGATGGTAGGCTTATGAGAAGCAAACGAGGGGTATCGCGGGGTTTTACCAAAATTATATACCTACACGAAAGAGGCATGTCTCAGTGTGATATTTTATAGTCATATATAACACGTGTGCCAATATAATATAGACTCCGCGGTGACCGGTTTTCACCCCGCTACCACGCCACCATAATCGGAATACAAAGCTTTTATATACAGAGTGTCAATATATATATATTGACTATTGTGATACACGTATACGGTATTGGGTATGGGTATCGCGTTATTTGGGGTGACGCTGTATACAAATTCAAACTCGTCCGCCACCGGTACGTAACATACTATTAGAGTACCATCCGATTTGACGAATTCAAAGTGCACTAAAAATATGTATGCACTCTACGAGTGTAACACTGATTCTGCACTATTTTTTTTCTAATCGAATACAAAAAAGTATTGTCATGGAAAAAAAAAACTATTTTGAAATTTAAATTATTTTAATTTATTATTGTGATAAGCATACATTTTTTTAACATATTATTGATTTCGATCGAGAAACCTGGTTTATAATAGTAATACAGATTCTGTGATAGTAATATTACACTCGCAAAATCGGCGGTGCAGGATGGTACGCACTGTGCGCGCACACGAGATCGCTCGTTCAATTAAATCGAATACGAAAAAATACACCGATTCACTGAATTGTGGTCAAATCGAATACGTTTTTGCACTGAGTGCACACTGAGTGCAAAAAGTGCATTAAATCGAATACGCTATATGTTAATAATGTTATTGATGTATTCGCAACTAAACGTAATCGGCGAATTGAATTAAATTATATTAAAATATAAAACACCTATTATACCTATTATATCTATTTTTTTTTTTTTTATAAACGTCCTCTTCTTAATAATTGTCTACCCCGTGAAATTATTCACGCGCCGTCACTGGCTCTCCCCCCCGTCTAGACTCGGGCCGGCACTAAGATTATAATTACCATATGGCTGGTTTTTTGGACTACTTATTATTTTTAATTCTAAATATAGATACGCGTGCAAAATTCATATGTAAGTACGCATCTCGGCACGGGGCCCGTCCACATGGCTAATTTTCTCACGATTACCATTTTGGTTATTATTTTACAATGGCTAAGTGTGAAATCAGTAGACCGTATAACGACTCGGCGTGTGGTGGTCCATATGGGCTAACTACGGTTTTGTCACAATTACTATTTTAAATATTCTCGTTTATCGTTTCAAAAAAAAAAGAAATATCTAAGTAGGTACACGATTCTGTGGGGTATATAACAGTACCCGAAAATTCTACCGCAAGTAGCGGAGTAGTAGTTTTGAAGAAAATGGGTTTTTGATAGGAAATTCGTTCTAGTCGGTACTTTATATGGGTAATTTTTCGATTTTCTCAATAGTTTCCCCAGACAATAGAGAAACCGTCCTTTTTATACGGCAGTATAGGCAGTGGTGGATTCATGGTTGATTTACGGGGGGGGGAGAATTACTACTAACCAAAAAAAAAAACCTAGTTGAAAAATCATGTACAAAAAATTGTTTTAAACATTGTTGCGGCTAGGTTAAACGGCATATGATAATAATTAATTACCTAAACGACGACGTATCGACCGGTCACACGCACACACATTAATATAAGTTCATGTTATCTGTTATTGTGAATTATATCATTAGTTATATGTTAATAGTTATATTTTATGTACCTACCCGAGTCAGTGTGCCGCACCCGTGTGTTGTCGTCCGTCCGTCGTACTCGTATACGTATAGTGATAATGATTTAATAATGATATAATGATAGTGATTTGATTACGTGCGCGAATCGCCCGTATATCTATTGTGTGTTAAACCGTGTTTTTTTTTTCTTTTGGTTTAATGGGCTCTAATAGCCGTGTATTTTATATTGTGTGAAATTTGACTCAAATAGTTCAGCTATTTAATTATTTTTTAGTACGTGCGCTAATCGCCGTCTGTGCTGTCCTTTTTTTATTGTTGTTTTTACGTGTACCTACGCTAATCGCCACTATTATTGCAACTTTAAATTATTATTTTTTTATTTGTCAGTGTGTATATTATTTCTGCGTAACGAAAAGCGCGTCGAGTGTGCGTGTGAATTTTATTTATATTTGGGTACAGGTGTACTGCAGCTGGCCAGTCTTCACACCGACAAATGTTGCGAGTTTTTATTTTATCCATAGGTATTGTTATTGTCGAGCCAGAAGGGCTAAATTTCTTATTATTCTTTTGTATATTTATTTATTTGTGTAGTTGCTGCGATACTTTTGCCGATTTATTTCGTTGGGCCAAAAAGGACGTAAATTATTAATTTAATAAAGAGCAACACACAGTTACCATCAGCTAACATTCATCGTTACCATTTTTACTAGTCTTAAGTGCCTCGTTTCATAGTTTTTAAGTATACCTACAGAGGACCTTTCAAAATATTATCCAAAATTAATGATGTTAATTGTTTAGTTGAATTAATGTTAAACAATAAATTAACACAAGACATAATTCATATTAGACGATTGAAACCATACTTCGAAAGAAACTTTTCAAACCCGAACGAAGAAGGTCAATCTTCAGAAGACACCTCATCGGTAAATAATTTAATAAATTAATAATACATTATATTATATTCAATACTATAATCTACAATGTATTTTAAAAAAACTAACGAAGGTATAATATTTATCACAATAATCACTATTTTACACTTGATTCCAAATATACTAGCATATACTACACTGTACACACTCTTCCATCTACATATAGGCCCTAGTTTTCCTCGGCGAACCCGGATAGGAATGCCTTTGGATTTGGGGTACTACCCCGGTGGTTTGCCTAAACACAGTTAACTATTTTTAAAACTAGTTTATAGTTTAAACTTTTTTATAGTGATCCGTGTGGCATATATTTACTATATGTTATATTATATACTATATATATTATATTGTTCTTTTTCATGTATTTGCCTGATAGTTTGATATAAATTATTATTTGAAGAATATTATTGGTATTATTGTGGTTAGGTTAGGTAAATTCTTTTATTTTTTTTCTAGAAGCAAAATTATTAACAATTGTTTACATTTTCATCCATATCCAAATTTTTGTACATATTTTTTAATAAACCGTTTAACCTTTCCTGACTTATTGCCATAAGTAATACGGAGCCATATTTTCATTCGTTTTAAAGTTAAAAAGTTATCGATAACATAAAAAAAATAACCAGGTTGATTGCAAAAACGGGCATACCCGTTGATGCCAAAAAAAGCACCTACTTCCATCGTCCATTTGCCCTAAATCTACATGAACATATTTTTCCCATACGAAAGCAAATAATAATTATAATAAGTTTTAGTTCATCAGTTTCAAATTCTGAATTTAACATAAAATTAATTTAAAAATTAAAATTAAAAAAAAAAACGAAAACTTGATAAATAATTAATTAATAATCTTAAACGAAATTGAGATATTTGAGTAAATCGCCGGAAATTATAATTTTCATATTATTACAACAATAATTTGTTTGAAAATATTACAAAATTAAAATGTTCCCTCTAATATTATTATTATTTGTATACAAATAAATATATTTTAGAAGTAATTTAAAATTGGTCCGTGTCAGCACTATTTTTTATCGTATAAGTACGACATTTGTAAAAAAAAACATATTTACTCGAAACTGTAAAACCTATTTCAAAAACGCCTATTATAAAATCAATTTTTGTTTCAGTATTCTCTTTACGACATAGGTATTTTACGATGCATTTTCGTATAAAAAGTATCGTTTTACCAATCATAGATTAAAATTTTAAAGTTTTCGTGTCCTATAAACAGGTCTTTTTAAATTTCCGTGTTTAAATTCATTTTATGTTAAATTAAGAATTTGAAACTGAAGAACCAAACTATATTATATTTGATTCAGTTTGTATATTCGTATGGGAAAAATATTTTGAAGTAGATTTGGCGCAAACTGGCGACGGAAGTAGGTGACCATTTTTTTTTTTTTGGCGCAAACGGGTAATTCCCGGGAAAACAAGCATTATGGTCACTACAAATAATAAAACACAATAATAAATCAAGTGTGATCAACACGATAATCTTGTGAATGATATAAATTATAAAGTATTATTTTACTTAGTTGGTAATATAACCACAGATAATTAATAATAATAACTGATATTACACACAATTTTTGAAAAGTTATGACATATATAGGCCTCGTGACTGCCGTATATTAAGGAGTATAATATAGGCAATTTCTTATTCTTTCGCTGAACAGCTTTGTGCTTGTGTGCTTGTGTGAATCGTAAATGATCATTAGTGTTAGTAACCCGTATCAAAATTATACGTGGAGCTATTACACGCACTCGCGTGCACATGTCAGTGATCTATTTTGTGACCATGAAAAAATGTATATTTTTCATTCAAATAGACGATTCTAATTCCATTACAACGTAAAAATGCTTACTCTAATTATAAAGTTTAAGATATCAATAGATTCCTAACAACTTTCTTGAGGTATCGTACCAAGGATATTTCTAATAATATTTATAGTTAATTATATATTTGTGGTGGAAATTCAGAAAACTTTTGAATATTTAAACCACTAATGTTACAATAATAAAGGAAAAATTTTCTTAGTACGATACATCGAGCAAGTTCTAAAGAACACAAAAATGTCTTAAAAAAATTTATAACGGAGTTAATATAGTCTCGGTCTGATGGAATTAGAAACAGTGATTTTTGACATAATATATGGTAGTCGGAAGGCCCCTTAATACGTACCTATGGGCTATGTTCAAAGAAAGATTACGATTCCTATCTATAAATAGCAATTTTATGTATTTTCATTCCAATAATAATTGATTTGACAATTTTTATTCCCAATGGTTTCCATTTTTTTTTTTCCATAATACATTCGTTGATTATATAGTCTCTGGGGGGCCTAGGCCTCTGGGCCCTACCCCTAAATCGGCCACTGCATATAAGGTGTATATATAAACATGCATATAAACATACAGCCTATACATATATATATATATATATATATATATATATATTTATTTATTACATGTACATAAATAATATATCAAAACTCCGCTCAGAATCGTATTTTTCGAAAGCAACGATTTCAATTTCTTTCAAATTTAAAATAATAATAATGCATTATTCTGTCCGAGGACCGAAAGGACGATGGACAAACTTCCACCACCACGGACCGGACCGTTTTTTTTTTCGAATTACTTTTCAATTTTATTAAAATATTTTATAATATTGTTAGATTTTAATTTTACTTAAATATCTAAATAATTGCCTATACAAAACTCCTTACAAATAGAATGTGCGACGTCCTCTTACTCCCGATTATAAGGTTCCTAAATTCATGGAGCCAACTGCCAATTTGACATTTTCTACTACCAAATTTGAGTTCTACTGCCCATTAGAATAAGGCCTAGTCATAAAACATAATAATCGGCATTAGGCAATTTTAATTACATATTGTGTCGGTTGCCACATAATATTATTAATTTGTATATTTATAGGCATAGGTACCACAATTCTTATCACCCAAATTACAGAAATAACGATCAGGCCTAGTAATATAGCCGGATTTTGATTATTGTTTTTTATTCGAAAGAGAAGAAAATCTTGTAGTTAGAATTTAAAATTATTTTGTGATTTTATATATATTTTCCGCTGTAGAACACTGTAAAAATAAACACGAAAATTATAGTTTTTTAAACAATAATTACAAGTGGATGGAAAACATATTTTTAAATCTAAGTTAAATGCGAACTGTAGTTAAAAGTCCCTTTTAATTTAAAAAAAAAGAAAATTAAAATCAGTTCACTTTACAAGCATTCATCGTTTTTCTGATATTTCCCATATTATAAAATAATACCAGCACGCTATACCATCCACATTTAAGGGTTCTGTATAAGCAATTATGTCGCGTGAGTGTACATTTCAATGCGTTATGTATTCTATTTATATATACTTGTATTATAATATTCTGTGCATTTATCGGTCCGGAACTTTACATTCCGCGTTTATAACGGTCCGCGGGCTATTTTATTTTACAGGATTTTATAGGCGCCCTGAGTGTGTACCTACCCATAAATAAAGTCAACGAAAATAAAAATACGAAACAAAATATATTGGTTGTTATTAATTACTAGTAAAAAGTAGTAGAGTAAAGAGATTTCAATAAAAAAAATTCAATACATTTTTTAAAATCCAAAGATGATCAAAATAAGTAAATTTAGATGTACTGAACACAATTATTTAGTACAATGGTACATATATCAAAAAAAAAGTTCTATCCTATGAAAATAAGTACGTATGGCCACCATAACTATATAACTTATACCACATAGTACTTTAGAGTATTAATTTGAAATATATATTAATTGATTGACTAACAACTAAAATTGTTGTGTAATCACAATATTTGTTGAAAATAATATATTATATTATATTTACACACAATAAACAAATATACACTTTAAAGTGGTTATATATATAGAGTTATGAAACCAATTTAAAATTATTGTTTTGAAATTCAAAATGCCCGTTATTGCCCGTTTGGGCAAATAAAAACAATCGATTTAAAACTCAACTTAATTAAAAATGGAAACATAAAGGATACCAGAAAGATGTTATGCAAACATTATGAACTGAATTATGGAATATGTTTAAATCGGGAACACTAAATAAATTTGACAACATTCAAAAAATTTTTAAATTTATCGATTTTATCCAAACAGAGTCCAATTTTTAATAAATTTTAATTTTTAATTTTAAACAAATACAGTAAAAGGAGGTTATAGGTATTAGTAGACCAGTGCAGTATAATCAAAACACGCAGAGTACTTTAATATATTATTATAATATATTTAAATATAAATGTTTTATACAAATTAAAAATTACTTTAACCTCTTACAATTAAACAATACTGGATAATTCAGCTTTATTTAAATATGTATTGAAAATTTAAATGATTAAAAGTTATCCACTTGAGGAAGCTAGTCTAATATAAAACCATTTTACAGTATTGACTATTCAACAATCCGTTTGTTTATTCGTGTATTTTTTGGTAAATCTTACTGACAATAAAGTATTTTTTTGTATTTTAATTCAAACATATTGCATCACACGATATATACAATACGATAAAACAATCTTGAAATCGAACTCCTATGAAAACTCAATTTATCACATTCATTATTCCCAATACGATATCGTCTGTTATTTATTCGAGTTCGATATTGACGGGACGTTTCATTTCGATGAGATGCTCAATGACATTTTATAACACATTTTTTCGTAAGGATAAAAGTAATCAATTTTGTTCGCCACATTGTTGTTTATTTTTTATACCGAATTTCACCATACATGGTACATCCGTTTTCCAACGGAGAACGTAAATGGTTTTTTCTCTTTTCTTAGATTTTAAAATTAATAATTAATTAAAAAAACATATTTCAAAACTTGTAAAGTTCTATATTTAGCACTCTTAAAAATGTTAAAAATGTATTAAATGTATAGTTAAAAATGAAGGTGATTTTTTTTTATAATAACACATATTTATTTCTTTGTTTTATTTAGTTATGGTACCCATATCTTTGTCTTCCAGAACAACAAAAGGTTCTAATTGTTTAAAAAAATGTTTAATTAATTCAATCGTTGATGACTGCCATTTATCGAAGGATTCCCCCTGAAAAAGTTCGAATGATTAAACATAATAATTTTAATAACAATTTTGTATTTGTTGTCATAATTGAAAAGGCCCTAAAAATTGTTGAATATCAAAACCCTTCTAAAATGGTAAGCAAATGATCATTATTAAAAACACGAGTTAAATATTATAACATTAATACCGTGTTATTTTTTTAGCACAGTAGGGGCCCTCGAAATTAAATAATAGGTTATAAGTTATAACATAACATACCTATGTCTAAAATTAAAAAACTTACTTATAGTGTCTATTTCTAATAATGTAGCAAATTGGTTAAATATAAATTTTAAATACATATTATTACCTATCTATCTTTTATAATATAAAGATGAGAACATTGCCTGAGTTTTCATGTTGGGTTGTTTTAAATAGAAAAATGATCTTTATTAACTAAAATATTTAAAATACTAATTTTTCTTTATAAAATTTAGCATTTTAAAAAATCTATCATACAAACACAATAATATAATAATAATATTAATATTATAATATTATATTATATAATATAGGTATTATATTATATTATATTATATTATATTATATTATAATATTGATAATATTCAATTTAATAATAGGTGTTTAAATTCTAAATTTAACCAAAACGCTACAATTTAAATTCTGCGTAGTGTGATTATGGTATATTTATTTAGTATTTAAAATAACTGTTGAAAGAGACAATTTATAATATATTGGAATCTATAAATATGGAGGTAAATAGTGATATCTGGAATATGGAATATTCGGAATTTTGATGATAGTAGGAACAAAATAATATGTTGAATTTTTTTTTTTAATAATGTAAACTTGAACCTACTTACATTTTGTCTACAAATACGTAATACACAAAACTTACACTGGTACTCTTACAGACATAAAAAACGGAGGCCTGTGAAGTTGGCCCACCGACTTTAGCGTATCAATATTAAATCAATGTCAATCAATATTTTGCAAGTTCAATCCCGAAATTTGTAAGTCAATATTTACCCTATTTTTCATTGGTAACTGAAAGGGTGGGCAAACTTCAGGTAGCCCATCCACTTTGTCCTAGAGCGTTGAAATTAGCACCAAACGATCCATTATAGTTTGCAGGTAATTGCAAGTTTGTTTTTAGAATTTATAAGTCACTCTGACCACCACCGCGAGCTTTCAAAGTTCTGAAGTTGGCCCACCCACTTTTTTTTTCAAATGTACAATAGTGTGGACTGCAATATTTATGTATTTTTATAATAATTCAGTAATTTACCATTGACTTGGTTTTTTTATTTTTAAAACAAAAAAAAAGTAAAAATTCTTAAAATTTAAGTCCTAAATGTTAAATGAAAAAATTAACTTTTTTTTAAACTGAGTTAAGTTAATATTTTTTTTGATATTAACTTTGAACTTAACCAGTTAAATTTATTTATTTAAATTAATTTAACTAAGTTAATTTTTTCCATTAACTTGCCCACCTTTGGTTGTCCATGTCTCGCACAGTCGCGCCCATAAGTGAGCGTGACGTTTATTATTGACATACCCATTATAATGGTATTAAAATATGTTCATGTTTTGTAACTGCATCTCCTTTTTTAGTAATTGCAGATTTACAATTTATTTACGAAATATAAAAAATGAGAATATTTACAACACCCACGCGTGAAGTTTTGTATAGTTAAAATTTTTTTTTTTGTGTTTTATTTTGAAAATTAAAAAATTTTACTATTTTTAATCATGGATATATTCAAGGCTTTAAAATAAATACATGAAAAAAAACTAAATGCTTAAATACAATAAATATTCTTATTTTTATATATTTTTATACATTTTAACTCTGTGCTTATTAAGAGAGAAGCTGTATAATTACACAGCATAGAGTTTTAGTTATTAGATATCGTTTTTAGACAACAATAGAATATGGTATTGATACAAGAAATTTTTTAAATTACTTTTAAAATTTATTTAAATATTTTCAAATTGTTGGATTACTATTTTCCTTAAAATGTCATAAAAATTTCCTATACAAAACCCCTTAAAAAATGAGAATGTGGCCTACTCTAAGGGATTATATATAGGTAATTTTAAGGTAATATAAAGAAACATGAATATATAACAATTTTTTAATTTTTTTAAAACATATTGCAAATTTTTTTTAGATATTTCTGTAACGTTAAAAAAAATACCTTTTAATACAGATTTGGAGTTGTAAAACTTATTACACAATTATTTGTAGATAACAATATTTCAAATAGAACTTTATTGGAGTTTTACAATTTTCTAAATGTTATATTAACCTATATCATATGAATAATTAATGTTAAACTTTTATATAATATTTATCACAATTAAGACAACATCATAGACGATTTTTAAAGTATAGACTTTTTGCTCATTTTAATGATATTTAAAGAAAAATTAAAATATAATATTTTAATTATATTTTTAAGTTATTTAAAAATAGTCTAGCTTTAGAACTACTTTTTATTGTTATATAATAGCGATATTTTTATAGTTAAAATATCTATTATCAAATCTATATAGGATAATATTTTAGAGTGAACCACAATTCAGTTTTTTTAAATTTACCAATTAAATAACAAATAATTGTAGGTTAAAAGTAAGAAAATATAACTTTTTGTAACTACAATACTTAACTTCAAAAATATGGCTAAAAAGAAAATTACTAAACATTTTCAATGTTGAAGAAGAATATTTTTCCAAAATATTATTACCATTTGAAGTATTTCATATATGTATACATATTACAACAACTATCTACTTTTCAACTTTTGTGCTAACCAAAGATAACATAATAAGTTTTAAGTACGTATACGTAGTTAAAAGTGTGTTATTGAGTGAGTTGGTGTATAATAAATTATAATTCATATAATATTCAAAATATAAACTCATGTAGCCATCCAATCATACGTATTATTTATTATGTATATACCAATAAGTAGGTTTAACCAAATTTTTTTCTGAAAATGTAATTATTACATCTTGTTTGATATTGGCAAATCTACACATAGGTACCAGATTGATTACAATTGGTTGCTTATATGTATAAGTTTTAATATTTATTGAATTATCCATCGAGTATATATCGAAGTTGTACAGTGCCTCAATTTGGTAGGTTTAAATTAAATTAAAGTGAAAACTGCTTCAATTCTAAAGCACACCTAACTGTTATATATATATTATATATATATAATTATATAGTAACCACAACTTCATGATTATTTGTTATATATACACTATACAGTTCTAAATTATAGTGGATTCAACTTAAAATAGAGTTATTTCAACCATATAATTTTTTCCGTGTACTTGCAATTTATAACGGATCGTTAGGTGTTGATTACAAAATTCCAGTAGAAAGTGGAAGAGACTAACTTCAAAACTTCGAAAGCTCGCGATGGCAGTCAGGCTGACTTACAAATTCTAAAAATTAACTTGCAATTACTTGCAAATTATAATGGATCGTTTGTCACTAATTTCAACGCTATAGGACAAAGTGTTTTCAGTTATTCTTAAAAAAATAGGGTAGATATTGACTTGCGCATATTTAGAGATTGATTTTGCGAATTCTTGTAATTAACTTGCAAAATATTAACATTGATTTGATATTGATACGATAAAGTCGGTGGACCTCAAAAGCAGATATATTGTTTGGAATTTTTTTAGATTTTAAATATTATTATTGTTATTATTTAAATGTGAGTAAGAAGACTCCCTATACTCAGGGTTGGCGTCTATAACTATATCCGGAAGCCCAATCCAACTTTGAGTCGGTGTGACTATAACTATTAACTAATCGTAAGGCGCATTATCGGATGTATTTACCCCGGTAATATCATAACATAGTAAACTAAATATTATAAATAAGTTTTCATTATCAAAAGCCATAAGTTGATTTTGCTGAGAAATGTATAATATACAGAGGGGTGTATAAATGATTTTTCTCAAAAAGTTATTTATATATAGTTCATTATATATTGTTTCATATTTTTTTAAATCTTAACCTCCACCTTTGTTTGTTAGAACTAAATCCATTTTTGATTCTCAAAAGACAACCTATAATTGAAATAATATACCTATTCTTAAAGAATATAATATTTTAATAAGAATTTCCACATTTTAATTGTTTAAATCAAATATATATTACCCGAGTATAATAATAATAAGTATTTTATAATATTAATAATAATAATAGTTATAATAGTTTAATAAGTATTCAAATTTTAGATGCCACGTAATGGAGACATACCTACTGTAGTATCTCTTCATCAACATGTGTTACATGCTATTGCCTATTAGTCAGTGGTGTAACTAGAATTTCTAATGCCCATGAAAAAATAATCCAACGGGCTTTTAGTTTTACAAATTTGGTGGAAGGGGTATGAACTAAATAAATATTAAAATTAAATTTGGTAAAAATTGCGTGTGTAATGTGTATATTTAATGATAAATATAAATCCAATTTAAGATAACTATAATAATATGTGAAAATAACTAAAACATAGAAATATTCAAATATTAGAGACAATATACAAAACTTTGTGAAACATTTTCGGCTCATGCTACCACTCCTCTCTCATCATGTCGTTTCCTATCCTGTATATCTTAGTTCGTGATTTAAACATCTAAAATCTGTGATTGAAAACCGTAAAAATTCCAAATATTCAAATTTAAAAAAAATTTTAAAAATATTTTAACCAAAACATTTACATGAACAAAACGTTTACATTTTGAATCTACGATAATTAGGAAAAAAGTTGGACTTAGAAAGCGCAAACGTGTTTTAATGCGGTTAAAATGCATGTATAATAGCGGCTCCTAAAATATATTAAAATTAGGTGATTTGCAGATTACTGAACAAAAGCAACAGAAAATTAAAAAGTAATGTTAATAGTAACGCAATACTTCTTAACATATAAAGTAAAGTAATTTCATTACATGAAAAATTTGGGTAATAAAAATGTATGGTCACTACATTTTAGGAATGTACCGAGTAATTGTAAATGTATTACTTTTAAAAAGTTACGCGCCTAAACGGCTATCAATATAGGATCTATATACCTTTTGCACGTAATCTAAAACTTCCTCGTGCATATTGAATAGTGCGTCCTCTATCCTAATAATGTAATGGCCAAATGCTGTTATGGCAACCCGAACGTTGTTCAAATTCATCTGGGCCGCGTTCAAGTCAATATTCAGCTCTTGTAACTCACGCTCAGCACTATTGACGGTGGTGCGTAATTTCAGCATCTGATTTTTACGTTTTGCACTATTTTTCAATTCTCTTTGCAAAACATTTAAGTCCCCGTTAATTTCGTCCAGTTCGTTTTTCAGATCATTTATATGCTATTTAAATCACATCAAGAATAAATGGTCACTATAATATTTGATTTATAGAGTACAGTTTTGGAAAATAGTGAATGGGGTTTCAGGTAGTAAATTAGATGAAAGTTATGTTATTAAATGATTAATAATGTCTGTATTTTTAAGTAAAATTTTTGTTTATAATAATATTTGGTAATTCGATTTTTACTGTTTTGATTTTTATTCATTGTGGGATTGTAGAGTTATTATATGTACCAATGTACACTATAGTGTTAGGTAGTGTGAATAGTGATAAGTATTTTGGACGTTTTAGCAAAACCTAAAATATGTCATAAATATCACTGGTGTTATATACCTACCAATTAAACATAAATAATATTCGAAAATAGTAATCGTTTATATTAAAATAATAATCTCATATTATATTATATATATATATTAAAATAATAATTGAAAGTAGTCCAAAAACCCGGCACATGCAGATAATTAATAATTATAGTGTTGACCGAGTCGAGATTGGGGGAAGAGTAAATGAAACAGGAAACAGGATGGATACATGTTTTTCTAGGAAATTAGGCGAATATATGTTTTTCTATTAGGATAAGATAAATACAAAATATAATAATGAGATTAACTGCAAGTCGTAAAAAATATGGGATGTACAATTGTGAGCCAGACCGGTGACAACACGAAATAGAGTGGGCAATTAATATAACTGGGTGTACTTGCAAAAGAGACATCTGATAGCCAAAATTGTATAAAAAGCGACTACATTATCGGCCAAGGAAGTTAATTCTTGATTAAGTTGAGAATAATTGAGTAGAGTTCAACGGAGGTCATCCCTATATAACTGGGTCGCCAAACACCAAAATGTCAGACGACCTGGGACAATTACTTGAGGCACATATTTCACGCTGGTGGATTTGTTTTCTATTTTCCGTATAACATCTCTCCAGGACTTAGTCAATTTTATTAGTATTTTAATTTTTTGGACTTAGAATAATTTTTATTATTTTAATTTTTAAGTTTCATTTAGTTTCATTTAACGATTATTTAGTTTAATATTTTATGTATGTACAATACATTTATAATCATTTGGCGGAAAACATTGTTGTTTAAATTTATCATTTAAATAACTCTTCATCCGTTCATCAATATTATATCTCTGGTACAGTGTCACCTGAAGTTCAAGGGCACGCATGTAACAATTGGCGCTTTGGACAGAGTCTGAAAGTTCAACTTTCCACGAAGTTCAAAGTTCCGTTTTTTTTTTAGTTTTTAGATTTTTGTCGAGTTTTGAGTCGCCAAGGAGGAAACTTCACATTCAAGGCCACTGTTACAGTGACAAACTACAACAACTCCAAGTGGAAATGGGCCCTAAGTGAAGTGTTCACCCACGTTAGAGGGAATAGCACCAGAGACCGATACAACTTCGAAGGTTCAATGGCACAAGTTTATGAGAGAATTGATTTATTTATATAATTTAATTTTAAATAATATTTGGGAATTTATAGAAGATATTGGAAGAAGTTAATATTGAAGATTATAAGAGAATTAATTGATTTATATTGTTTTGAATTTGAGATATTAATTTTGGGTTTCATAGAAGTATTGAGAAATATAATATTAAAGTATTGGAAGTTTATGATAATCAAATATATTGAAAAGAAATATATGGATTTATATAATTTTGAGTTTGAGATAATAATTTTTCGGGGTTTTATAGAAGTATTGAAGAATATAATATTGAAGTTTATGAGAGAATTAATTGATTTATAAAGTTTTGATTGAGATAGTAATTTTGGGGAATTTAAAGGGATATTTGAAGAATATTATATTGATGGTTATTGAAGAAATTTGAGTAATTAAAATTATATACAGGATGTAACTGGACTATTTAACAGATGTAATAACTTTTTTTCTATTGAATATTTTTAAATTTCGTTTTTTTTTTTAAATTATTACAGCCTGGCGGTATAACTCAAATATTTTTAAATTGAATTTTAATATTTAGGAATTGGTAGCGATGCCGTGTATTCACAAACACGTTTTTTACCTATATGATAATAATGGTACCATCATTAGTCACCCACAATTAATATTTTTTATGATTATAATAATTATTGTAGTTTTGATTTATGGTTACTGAAATAATATGCGATCTGTGTTTTATCAGAGTGTAATATTTAGCTATTATAGGTTAAGTTAGGTTAAATTGTATGTTAAATTAGATTGAGTAAGATTAAAATGTATGTTAGGTTAGATTAAGTTAAGTTAAATTTATGTTAGGTTAAGTTAAGTTAAAAAAAAAATTAATGAAAAAAAAGTAAGTCATATTTCACGTTAAATTTTGTCACGGCGACTTACTTTTTTTTTCATTAATTATTTTATTTTTACCTAACTTAACCTAACCTATCATACATTTTAACCTAACATCGGAAATCGATGTTGAATCTTGTTGTCATACTCATCACGTAACTTAGCAGTTTTGTTTTTTTTTTTTTTATCTCACTTTATATTTATAATCATGACTTGATTTTTTTATGTATATTATACTGCGTTGCATTAAATATATATTTAACATTCTTATACGTTAATACGTAGTGCTATTTAGCATGCTAAAAATATGTTTGAAATGCTTATACGAGTTATACGTTTGTATTTGGTACTATTTAGTATGCTAAATTAAAATTTATCGTGCTTATACTTTTATACTTGAGTAATATTTAGCATGTTGAATATAGAGTATTTATTTCCCATGCATTTTTTAAGTGATTGGTTTTCTTTTCTAAAATATATATTTCATGTAATGTGCATGATGTATGATAAAATTAAATTTTTATCAAAAAAATAATATTTAAAGCATTATTTATAATAATGTACAATGTGATAAAATTGAATTTGTTTATTGTTAACAAATATACATATCGTGATGAATTTTATAATATATATATAACTATATGAGAAATATGAAAATACTTTATCTTTGAATCGCTTTCTTAGGGCTATCGAACTCAACGTAAAACTAAATAATAATAATAATTTTTAAAACTGCAGGAGCAACGATAAATGTATGAGCTTTATAAGAGTAAATACCTAAATATGATAGTCAAATTTAAATATATTTTGGGAGTAAACACCTATATATTGAAGTAAAAATGCGTGAGAGAAATGAATCATCTATACATTTATAAATATTCGATTTGAGAAAATATTGTATACTTTTCATACTATTTTCCTTGACAGAGTGAAATCCCGCTCGGATGGTGTTAATTAATTTTCAAATATTCTTAGTCTGATCTTAATTTATGTGATTGTGATATAAGGTAATGAGATGGATGTGTGATTGCTAATAATATATTAGTTGATGTAATCTATTATGTATGTGATCGCATGTGTATATGTGTATCGTGTATGTATGTTGTGTATACATGGTAAAAATGTAAACATATATATATTATTTAGGATAAAGTGATTGAGAGAGTATATTTTCTTCATATAAAACCATACATTTAATAATATTTTGATAAAATAAGTACTTTTATTACTTTAATAACACTTTAATAAAATATAAGTATTTAATACTTTTATAACGACAATAGGATGATTGATCATTTTATTGTTAAAAATGAAAAGAAATTTTTATAAGGCGTTTCTTCTAAGGTATTCAAAATCGTCTTTGATGATAACGAAAAAATGTTTCAATATAAATCTAAATGTGTTGTGTTTTATTTATTAAATAACAATACAAGACGGAAAATTATTTCTGTTGTAAACTTTTTCTTGATTGTTTTTAATGAAATTTAGCTAACGAAAAGAGGACGAGATGTCATACTTCAAACGTATAGCTTAAAGCTTAATGTAGTTATGGTGATACATAAATAAGTTTTAGCAAGGTTTTCAAATTCAGTACATAATAAATAATAATATGACATTATTAAAAATAATCATTGATAAAGAATAAAGATGATGTTCATTGGCTTGTGAATAGGTATTTTCTACGGTCTCGAAAATATCATATAGAGATAAATAAGCCACTGGTTCATTATGGATATTTTTTCATTAGACTTTATAAAGTTTCCTCATTATTTTGATTTCGTATACCTCGAACGAATGAATTACTCACAGCTTGAGATATCTTTAGTAACCGTAATCTATTGGTGAGCTCATTTGAATCTATTAATTGGTATTTTTGTAAAAAAAATAGGTTAAGTCATAAGTGCAAGTATAGGTGTAATGTATAATGTCGATAGTTGTAATCTAAGGTGTAGTCATAGATGATTGGTATGGGAGAGCGGTCTAGGAAATTTCGGGGTGAAGTATATTTTTGGGTTATTACTATATTTTACTGTTTTGGTTAGTGCTAATTATTTAATTTTCCTAATAGTTTATTTTAATAATTGATTAATAAATAAAAATAATGGCGTTTAAAATTTCAATTTATATCAAATACCTACTTTTCAATATCTATTTACAAAAAAAAAAAAAAAAAAAAAATCGGGTAAAATAATACTACTAAATACATCAATAATGCAACACCTAATAATTTAAATTTCTCACGAGTGCGACACATTTTGAGTAGGTACTTACTATATTTATGTACTATATCGGGATTCTTAATGGTTACTTAATAAGTTTTATCATGATTTTGTCCATATACCCATCCATTACCGCGTTTCGATAAACGATCGTTATCTCCGGTGATACCAATGGTATACATCTGTCACCATTATTATAAAACACGATAATAAATAATAGTAGATTTCAACGTACGTCTTTCTTGCGATATTTCGATATTTGGTTTATTTTAATCTGATTGTGCACTCTATAAAATGATGTAGTATTTAAAAAAAAATGTTACTTATATATATTTTGGTAGAAAATGGACAATGATCGAATTAAAGATGGATTTCACATTTAGATGGCCTATACGCCGAAACGTCCGGTTCCGACAATACAGCTTGCTGTAGGTGTATATATTGTGTGTATGGCGTATGCAAATAGGATTATATGATTGAATAGGTATAATTTATTTACATAAAATTATACATTTTGCTAAATTCAACACTTTACCATACAGAGATATATTCTCATCAATTTAAATAAAACCCAAGTATTTTATGCTTAGAGTTAAAAAATACGATGTGTACAGAATGTGTATTATTATTTTATGAAATATTTAAATTTATTGGTAAACGTTAGTATGTTAAACATAGAAAATATATTAAAACCCTATACGTATCATCTACTCGAATCCAGCTAAAATATTTATAATAGTAGTTTAATCGTAATTCATTTTCATAAATCGTGATGATATTTTATTATAATGTTATATTACGTGTATTAATGCGATTACAGCGATAGGTTGATGATACATTTACACAGAATTATTAGACTTGCGAATAAAAACCTAATAGTATATGTTGAATTAAAAATAAATAGGTTGATATACGTTATACTTTTATGTTGATCGGACATGTAGAGATGCTCATTTCTATTTATACATAGTAGGTATATGCTATACAAATATGTTATGTGTTTTTGAGTACTCGCTTGCGTATATTATGTTTAAATTAATAATATCATAAATCTATACACTAAAAAAATGTAAATAACCATTGAATAGGTGGCTATGTAACAAAAATGTGTATATGTAGGTTAATTTTAAACAAAAAAGTAGCTGAACAGTATAATATATACTGTCTGTTTTGTGACATTGTTCATAAATGTATGGTCGATATTAGGTATATGTATGTTTATAATTAAAAATTTATAAATTTTTATAATTAAAAAATACTACTATTCGGTATATAATTTATGTATTCAGTAAAGATTATACGCGTAATTTAATATTAATTTCACTGGAGATACCTATACTGTGGATCGTATAGTTATGTAGTACAGTAAGTTCCCGTTACAACGAACTCCAAGGGACCGAATTTTTTTTTCGTTATAACGGAAATTTCGTTGTAACGAAATTTCGAAAATTCGAATACAAAAAATGTAAAAACATTATGTAATTCAAATATGTACAAATATATTAATAATATAATGAATAAATAATTCAAATGTAAATAATTTGCGAAAAAAAAAAAAACTTTATTATAGATAATCGACAATTTTCTTCTCAAACAAGGTTCACTGTTTTAATAGAAAGTAAATAATTTTGTAGTTGGTGAATGTTTGTAAAAATGAAGTCTGGTACCTCACTTTGTGATGTAATGAATGTTCGCATTACTTCCAAACTTGATAAGGCTTTTGATGAAGTGACATTGCGCACATCATCTCCCATCACAGCTTCTTCATCTTCACTACTTTCATCGGTGGCTTCATCTTTGCTGTCTTTAATGGATTGAATGATGTCTACTTCGCTTAGTTCATAACATGTTGAAACGTTGTCATCTTCACTGAGATAATCTTCTAAATTTACGTCGTCAGGAAGCGACGTTTTCTTTTTCGCAGTGATCCAAATTTGCTCTAACTCAGATTGTTGGATGTCGTGCGTATTTGATTCATCATATTAGGCCAGTTCTGAAACTGAATTGGCGTCTTTGGTTGTGGTTGCATGTTTCCAACAGTTAGTTATTGTTGATTGACTGCTTCTTTCACATTGCATTTTCTTTGGATATTTTTCTCCAAATCATATAAAATTTGACGTAAAAATAAAGTTCTGTAGCGTGATTTTACAACTCTGATGATACCTTGGTCAAGAGGTTGAAGTACAGCTGTGCAGTTAGGTGGGAAATATATAGTAACATAGATTCGTGTAGATTCATGTATAGATCCAGTCGAATTAAGACATTTTTTGTAAATATGCGATACTATTTTGTATGATATATATATATATATATATATATATATATATATATACTTCTAGTATCGATAACACATAAACACAAAAAATAAAAAATAATAACTTTAATAAATCAATTAATACATTTCGATCCTCATCCACCGTTGGTGATATTTTAACCTTTGCTAATAAACGAAGCAAAATTAAATAATTTTTATTATTCGTATTACAATAGAGTGATATATAATATATTATTTTCGTATTCGTAAACATTATAATGCGTTTATGATAGTAATATACATGTAGGTGCCGTTAATATTATTTTAAAATGTTATGAGATAGTTACACGTATGAATGTATACATTTTTTCCTAAAAGTACACAAGTATAGATGCATAATATTATTATATATTTTTTTTTTTTTTATATAGATAGTATATTATATACGGTTAATTTAAATAAATTAAATTAATATATATATGCCGAATAGTATAATATGTAATATAATATAAAACATAACGTAAAGATATTGATTGAGTAGAGATAAGTATAGTATAATACAGTGGCGTAGCCAGGAATTTCGTACGGGGGAGGCTAAGATCACATATTACCTATGTAGATAATAAAAAATGTACTGAAATCTTAAAAGTGTCAAAAAGTATATTGGTTTAATGTTATACAACACAAAATATAATAATAATTAGGAAATAATTTTAAAAGAAAATTATACATACGAATACCTACCTATATTATAAAAATAACAATATTTTATATATTATATAATACAAAATTAATATATATTATAAAAAATATATGCCTAGAGTATTCATAAAATGTTTATAAAGGTATCAACTAGTTTCGACTATAAGTTATCATGAGAGTTATCTGATACTATTAAAAGGACGCCACACATGCACTATTTTATCGTAAAAAACTGTTTTGCGAGAAAAAATTGTTCTTGAGCTGTAATTATAATTAAGAAACTAAATTTTGACACAATATCATAACATTGACATAATATTTTAACAGTTTTGTTAAAAAATATCGTGATTACACAAACAATAAAAAGTGGTACTAACACACATTTATTTTAAAATTACTGTGTATTATATGTACTTAAATATTTTTAAATTATAAAATTTTTATTCTTCTTAAAATGTCATACAAATTTTCTATACAGAACTACTTAAAAATTGTATGTGTAACGTCCTCTTGGTAGATAATGATGTATAGATTAACCTGATGATGACTTATAGACAAAACTCTTTTTGCCTTTATAAACATTTTATGAATATTCTAGGATATTTTATTTTTATATATTTATTATAATATATATTAATTTTTTATTATATATATTATGAAGTATTGTTATTTTTATAATATATATTTTATTTTAACTATTAGGATCCCTAAACTGCTAAAACTGCAGTCTTCTATTTTGATCAAACATTTGAACAACGTCATCTTATTTGAACTTTTCTTTTTTATCGCATTACAATGATTGTGTTCATACATTATTTTCTTTTATCATCCATTTTTTAATAATTGTTATTAACAAAATTACAACCACAGAATATAATAAAACTATAACTATTACTGAATAACTACAATCAAATTAGCGCATAAATAGCTAAAAAAAAAAAACACGGCATTGGCCCATGGAGGGGGGCTATAGCCCCCTTAGCCATCCTTATCCCTCTGGCTACGCCCTTGGTATAATAAAATACAAAATTCTGATATAAAATAGTGTATGTATATAATACATAGATATTTATATGTGTTAATAACCCCTTATTTATCATAAGTGTTATAAAAATTTTAGCAAAGTAAGCATTCTCATGGTGACAATATTGTGATGGCGATACGGGATAGTCTTAGACGAGTGTCTTCTCGTGAAATATTACTTGAATGTGTGTACCGAAATAATTCAGGCTTTACGTATTATTTAATTATAATAAAGTTAAATTACATAATATAATAAGTCACATAATAAGTTACATTATAATAATATAATATATAAGTCTAAATAATTGATATAAATTAATTTTATTAAATATAATAATGATAATAATAATAATTATTATTATTATTATTATTATTATTATTATTATTATTATTATTATTAAATTATTACAATTATCGGCATCATATGTTTTATACGCAAGTTAAGAGGACGCCACACCTGATTTTTAGGGGGTTTTATATAGGTAATTTTTATTGAATTTTCAGCAAAATGATAATCAAATAAATTAAAAATATTTAAATATATTTTAAAAGTCATTTAAAAATCTATCTGTATTAGTACCATTTTTAATTGTCAATTAATTTAATTTAATTTTTTTAAATTTAATGTCTGTAAGCAGATAGAATTAATGAAAAATTTTAAAGCAAGTTTTTCATTGAAAAATTGTTGGTCTTATCTTAATTGATGTTTTTATTTGAACGTAAAACCGCCTCCGGCAGTACATTGTACTTTTTTTTTAGCATCTACTTTAGCACCAACTAACCGATAATAAATATTATTACCGGTTTCTTTAACTTCTTCTGCTACTTTTGACCAGACCTTTTCTGTTATATCGGTTCTGATGTGTTCTAGTATTTTAAAATTATATGAACACGGATATTTATCAATAGCTTCAACTATAGGTTAATAGTTAAGACCGTCTCTTCTTTCGTTTTGGCCATAATTTTCATTATTTAATATAATATTATGGTATACCGAGACGTTGTGAGAGCAGGACAGCATGAGAGTCTTTTGGGTACATTTGGTTCGACTCACGTTGCCTCGTATCGTCTGGCTAACGCTCGGTATCTTGTCGATTTTTTTGGGCACGAGTCAAAGGTACAGGAGGCGCGATAATGAGAGCGAGTATATAATTAAGCCAAGACTGCATGCACTCGACTAAACAAAAATTTAAAATAAAATTACGTGGTCAACGAGCTAGGCGTCGTAATGGCAAATTTTATCAAGCGACTGACAGCACCAGTCGCACGCGATTAGTTGCTTTCGTGTCGCGTCGCGCATTGTCCTAGTGGGAGGACGGCGGCCTTATAACTTTTCTTTATTTCATATTACAATTCAAACCAGTCCCTTATAGGAGTAGTTCATTTTAATTTTAATTATTTGATATGTTTACAATTGTATTATATTGCTGAATTATTACGAAAGGGTAAAAAAAAAAAATGTAATCTATAGATAATTTGAAATTGTTCAGGAGAGCATTTTTAAGACTAAATTTGCAATTTTTTTTATCCAATATAGGATATTTTTTATATAAATAATATATGGAAACAAAATATGCATCTTAAAATACTAAATAAAATACACATAATTTTAAGTTGGAAAAAATTAAATCTGAATACCCGTTCATTCTAAGCCAATTATGTTACAAAAATATTGTAAATAAATTAAATGTACTCACGTTTTCTTTTTCTATGTATAAATCATTATTTGATTCGATATTTCCTCTGTGTTCCTTCATTAAACTAATATTTTTTTTTACTTCTGCTTTCATATCGTTGTATTTATTTTCGGTATTTGTATTATATTCTTTAGTTCTATTTAACTAAAAAAATTATAACAATTTTAATACAGGAAAATATATTGAATTACGCAAAACAATATTTACCATCTCCTCGACATCTCGGATATCAGTAGAATTCACCGTTGGATACAAAATTGATTGTTTTTTTAAGTGCACTACGAAATCGAAAAATCGTTTAAACATCTCTTTTTGAATACTAAAATTATTAAAGAATAGACTATTACATTTATATTGGCTATACCTTTACATTATGGTTCAAAATTGTATCGATTATAATAAATTAAATATATCAAATTAAAGTATAATTATTAAAGTATTATTATTCATTTTTTTATTTTAAGGGTCTACAAATGCTAAAATATAATTTTATAAAAAATATTCCATTTTTAGTTCTTAGTTAAATAGTAAAATAAATTTAGACTAAGTATTTATAATATACTGAACATTTACTAATAATAATGTTGAAAAAAAAATACTTTTTAAAGTATTTTTTTGGAAAGAATATTATAACTTTTGACAATTTTGTTAAAATTTTCCATGCCTGGTTATAAAATGTATGTAAAATATTTTGACAAAAACTCATTCGTTGAGTTCGGATTTTATAGACTTTTGGGTTTTTTTTTTTTGTATTTGTCCAATATAAAGCTACATAATTTATAAATTTATTTCATACTTACTACGTAGAATTAATATAGAAAACTTTATTTTGCTGTTTATAGCAAATTTTTTTTTTAGGGTATTTTTTACTTTTAAATATTGCTTTTTTGTAGTTTTTTTTCATATTTTGTTTTATAAAAGGTATTAGGTATATTGTCAACGTATTTGAAAATTTTTAAAAGTTAATATTTATTTTTATATCATACTGTCTGTGGGAATGGATCTTATTGATTGTATCTCATAATGTTTAATTTATCGATATGATCTAAATAAGAAATCACATATTGTAAATTTGTAGTAGGTGCAGTGTACATTCTACAAATATTCAGTTCAACGTATACGGATGAAATCGACGCATGTTTAAAATTAAAATCATCTATTTTGGGGTGAAATGTTCATATATTGCAATAAATAATTATATGGAACTATTATTAGTTATATTAAACAAATAACTTACAATAAACATGCGTGTTACACTACAAAACGATTTATCCGCTGAAGTACCTATTTACTATTTTCCAAACAATTGCTGGAGATTGGTAATGGAAAAATTGATTTTCATGAAAATACACAATTAAATTGCTAAAATTTATTGATTCGAAAAATACATTAATAGAAAGTGTATTTTCAAATGTATGCGACAATTATTCAGTGGTGTAATTTCAGTTTTTTTTCCGGGTGTGCGAGCTTTTAGGCAAGCCAATTTAAGCATTTCAACGAGCCATTTTAAAAACATTTTAAAGAAATTTTTATATATGCAAACATTTGAAGCAGCAGACTATTTTTCATTCAACAAGTTCATTTGTAATGTAAAAACTACTAAAAATACTTTTTAAAAATGTAAATAAGCAAAACAAAAATTCGTTATTATATTTATGGCGGTTAATTGGATCATTGATAAGTCACTTTTAAGTTAGTGGTTGTGCCTTCGCACACCCTGCCCTCCCCCCCCCCCGCCAAATGATACCCTGCAATTATTTGAACCATCAATGGCTCTGTGAATGAGTGATTTCGGCTGTTAAAAATTTGAATGTTAACCAAATCCACTTCAAAATACAAGAAAAATTGTGTGACGAATTAATTTGATTTAAATCAATTGACACAGTATGATATGTGAAAATGTCCCACTGGATTCTTAAATTCTCACTCAATATACCACATAACTTACGTTTGAAAATTGGTTTAACCATAATTTTACATCAAAACATAAATGCACCGAGACTTGAAACGATGGAACGAGATAAGTCATTAAAAAAATTAATGGAAATGTCATTGAAGCGACCATATTAAACGGAAATTGCAGAGGAGACAATGTTTTATTGACACGCATTCTAATGATGCCTACCAACGCACCAATTAATTTCAAAAGTTTACAATTTCCCATACGTTTGGAATTTGCGATGACCATAAATAATTCGTAAGGACAAACAATGGCCATATGTGAGATGGATCTAGAAAATCCATGATTTTCACGCGGACAATTATATGTTACGTGCTCACGTATTTGAAAACCACGAACCTTTTTATGTGTGTACCTGATGGACTAATAAAAAATATTCTTCATAATCTAGCATTATGATAAACACAAAATAAATAATAATAATATATTTTTAATCAACATTTATTACCTTAATGTACTTAAAATTTCATATTTAAATAAAAATGTTTATAATATGAAATAGATATGTTTATCGTTAACTTATTTTGTACATCATTAACACCTATTATTGCACACTATACCGGAAAGCGCATGACGAGGTCTGCCGGGTCAGCTAGTTATATAATAAACAACATATTATGTTAATACATATTGGCTAAATTTAATCTACTTTTATCCGGGATTAAACAAAAATCAAATAAATTAAAAACATAATCCATAAAATAAAAACCTTCATTAATCCGCTCATTACCTACTTAAAATAGAAATAAACCAGTAACAGAAAACTCATAAAAAAAAAAAAAAAAAACTAAAAATCTGGGTTGAACACGAAAATCTTACAATAATACTCGTATATTTATCACGCTTACTTATTTTTACTATAAACATTTAATTCATCAATCTTTATCATTTTTAATCTGTGATTTTCATTCATCACTTTTATTTGTTGTTTCATATATTTGTATCTATGTTTGAATGTTCCGTCGAGTTTCAAAAATTCGTTCAACTTATTTATTCTTCCAGCTGCATTTTTTAAAAATATACATTAATTTCTTCGTTCGTGTTGTAACGATGAATATATTATATCATTCAAAATAATATTTAGTAAAAATAATATATAAAAAAGAAAAATGTACATAGAGTAATAGTCGAAAAAGTATTATAAGTATCTAACAGCTAGTTTCGACCATAAGTCATCATCAAATAATTAATGAATAATATATGAAATAATAAAAAAACGAAAAAGAAATACAGAGAAATATGAAAATAAAGAAATAAAATAACAAAAATAAATAAATAAAATAATAACAAAATAAATAAATTTTAATATAATTTATACAGATTTATTTAAAATTCAATGCTTGAAACCGGTTCTAAAATACATTTTATTGTATATGTTTAAATCAGTTAAATAAACCAAAATTTATATTTATTTCAATACCGAAATCGTGAAAATTCAAAATAATATTACCGTAAACAGAAATAATAGACTTAATTATTCCGGCTGCTTTATTGAATTTGTCATCTTTTTCTATTAGCTTACTATGGCCTAACTTGACCATCGAACCAGTTTCCTGAATATTTTTTTAATCAAACATAAATGTACATATTTTAATTAGATATAAATAATAATTGATCAAACTTGTCGTAGTATCTCTATATGCGCCGTTATTATGTTCCTAAAATGAATTTTTCTCTCTAATGTTGACTTTATATCTTCGCACTCCTCTTTCGTCTTAATACGTATATTTTTGGTTTTTTTTTCATAATCGCGTAAAACATCTTCGATTACAATAATTGCATCGCTTAACCTGTATAGTATAATATATATAGTCCAATATTATACATATATATCTACGTTAAGCCTATCGAAAAATACCGAAAATGATATATTCTTGTTATAAATCTTAAAATAATCAAGTCAGAGACTTGAAATCTCTTACAAAATATTTGATATAGCACTACAAAATCCTCAAATCATATGTATATACTAAAAATTATGGTGAAATTAATTATAAAAATCAAATGACACGCGAGTTTCCAACATACTGCAATTACACGTGAAATAATAATATAATAATAATAACAAGAAGTAAGAGATATTTATAAAAGTCCTCGTTATATCAACAACAGTATCACAGAATAAAACAATCAGAATGGTCACTGATAAGAATTTACACAGGCGCATAGGACGCCGTGAAAATCAGTCGCCATGTTTTCGGGTGCGATTTTATCATTATTTATACGGTGTTTATATATTTGTAATATATCGGTATAATCCGACGTACTGATATCACAGAATATTCTGTAC
>JAIPRL010006081.1:0-29040 GCA_025469235.1 Pemphigus obesinymphae | reverse complement strand
TACAAAATTTAAAGCGAGGAATATTTTCGAGTGAACCTCATGGGCATTTTGTAAAATATCGTCTGACGAAAAAGTTAAAGCTATTTAAAAATATCAAAAACTAAAAATGCCGTAACTTTTTTTTCTGGCAATATTTTACAAAAAGCCCACGAGGTTCACTCGAAATTATTCTTCTCGTTAAATTTGATAATAGGTGTTTAAACTCTAAATCTCACCAAAATGCCATAATTTCAATTTTGCGTTGTATAATTTTGCTATATGGCCAATTAGATGGACGGAGACAGAAAATGCGGGTATAGCATCCTCTTAAGTAAAAATATTCTATATAGAAATGTAAAATTAATATAATATAGGAATAGGTAACAAAAACCTTTTTCTTAAGAAGAAAATGGTTGCATTTTTAGTGAGAGACGGATTTTCTGACTTTTTACGGTTATTCGAAGGATTTTTTTTTCAATGTTTTGCGTCTAATATTTTTGAGGGGCTTATTATTTTATAAATGGGGTAAAAGTAGGTACTTGAATTTTCGTTATACAATATGTATATTTGTAATTTTCAGGGGACGTCTCGTGCCCAACTTTCAAGGGGTTCTGAGAATAGGCAAATTTCAAAAGAAATTTAAATATAACAATTGAAAAATGTTCAACACGTTGAGCGCCAAGGGGTTTTTGACGTAGTTACTTGTTTGGCACCCATAATTGTGTCTCACGACATTAATTTTTTAAAGGTGAAATACTAGCTGGGTCTCATTTATCGGTATTTTTTCATCGGATTTTAATATTTAAGTGGTGCCACTTTATTTTGGTATTTGTAGCAACGGAATAAGTTACTTACTTGCTTTTTTATTTATAAATATTTTTCTGTTAACAAATATTTTAGGTATTTGAGTCTCATTCACGGTAATTGTTATTATTGAGGTTCAAATATGGGTCTCGCGATAACAGAAAAAAACAATAATTTTTTTATGGTTGTCATCGGGTGGCCATGAGATACATTCGGCGTCTCGTCTCATTATTAAAATAAATTTAAAAAATATTATTTTCCCGATCTATAAGTATCTTTAATGGTATATGTACAAAATTTCAAATTATTTCAACAATTTTTTTTTACCAAAACTTATTAATTTTAATATTTATTAAATTTTTCCTAACAACAATGAAAACAAACAATGTACGGATATACGGTATTATACTATATTATGTACGTTTAGTGCAACGAAGGACGGAAGTATACACTATTCGTTATACTTGGAGTACAGTGGTGCCTTGTGATATTCCGAAAAATTTACAAAACAACACTACTTATACATATCAAAATCATGATTTTTTTCTTCGTTATAATTGACTTACACTTACTCAAATAATATTATGTTACGCCTATTATTAATTTAAGGTAGGCAACATAATATCTACAACTGAATAACTCTTTGCTCATAATATTAAGTAGCGATATACTATCTAGTTTGCTGGTCACGTAGGTAAGTATAGTCGTGGGGATCGTGCCGAAACTTCCGGTTTCGAAAAAACGTATATATCAACTCCGCCGGCTACTGTTCGTAGAAACTATCTATCCATTCCGTTCTTCTTATTTATGTACATCAATATATTTATTTATTAATAAGTTATGAGTATTATAGTATTTATTATGTATGTATTTATTCACTTATATTACGCAGGACCTAAAATATAATAAAATTCAGACTGCACACTTACCACCGATGAGTAAATAGTGACGTGGAGGGGAGTTGCACCTCATCACTGTCACTATTATAAATCATACCAATGTAAACGTACTAAATATTGTTGGTAATTTTAAAAATAATTATAGGTATAGGTAAGTAAACTAAAAATAATGTACAATATAATATACCTATATGGATAAATTAATTACAAAATGTCTAAGTTTAAGAATTTTTGTAAAGAAATGTGTAATATTATTTCTTCCTTGTCTTAAATTTCACCCACTAAATTGTATAAAAACAAAATTTTAATTTTAAATGAAATACAGTATAGAAATTAAAATATCTATATTTTACCGCAGAACATTGTAGTCATATAATTGGCCTGCGAGGATCTAAATGTTCGAAGATCTAGTTGACCCATCACCAAAAGCTACAATTAATATATAAACTGGAAATCATTGTAATTTATTACCTCTAGTTGATACTTGATGTTTAATAACATGGTATATGGATTATATTCTACAGAGAGTATAATTTATAAAATTGTACTGATAAGATAAAATATTACACTGTGTAATTTAAAATTTTAAACTACCAACTACTTAAATATTAAAAATACATTGTTAGCATATGTGCATATATAAATAGAAAAATGTTCGATGTTATAATGAGAAATTACATGAAAACCGATTAATTTTTTACGCCACACTTCGAAAAGTCGAACTGCACACTTAAAATTTCGTATTGTACACATTAATTGTGCTCTAAAATACACTATAATAATAAGTACTGTTTACATGCACTTTTATTTATTAAAATTGAAGCATTCCACTCGTCGGATAGATCATTTCTTTCGATAAAATGATTCTGACCGGAGATTAACATAACATACGTACCCACCGACAAAAATGTCCCGCAAAAATGTCCCACAAAAATGTCAACCACAATTCTATATCTTATCTTCCTATTGATTTGCAGTAATATTGATTGATACGCTGTTGTTCTAATGAGGACTTTCGTGACTATCTCTGACTATTGTAACAATTGATTTATATGCATGTGTAATGTATGTGATAATTTGTGATAATATAACAACAATAATTTCACAATAACTTATCTATGTATTATTCAATATTTTAAAGTTTTTAATGTAATATTTTTTTGATTTTTACAATTTGTTTCATATAAGTACCTACTGATTCATTTTAAGTTACATTTTATACTAAATGTTTAATGTATATTTCGGAGACCATCATACAAAATTTCTGCTATTTACGTGATAAGTTTTTCCATTGTTTGACTATAAAATATTGAGTTGGTGGAGTCGATACATAATTTTTTTAAACAGTAGATAGTCGGCGGAGTCGATACCTACTAAATCGGTAGAATCCAGTGGCGTACGCAGAGGGAGGCTAAGGGACTGAAGCCCCCCCCCACATTGCCAGTATAATTCAATTTTTTTTATGTTTCATATTATTAATGTTATATATTATATGTATATATTCAGTGACGTATTTTCAACTTTTTTTCTGGGGAGGAGGGTCTAAATATATTGAAAACCAATCATTAATGTAATGATATTTACATGAATATTTTATATATTTTACTATCTTAGGGGCAAAATCGCTTAGTTTAGAGACAAAGGAGAGTATCGTAGTGGCAGTTGGATCGTCGTAGGCCTGGAATACGTTCGTAGAAGGCTTCTGATTGTAAACTTCCTCCTGACTTGACTTGCTTTGTGGGGGGGAGGGGGTACTCTGTCTCAAGCTTGTGCTTCTACCAGAGGGTTGGATGTATCAGAAGTATTGTGAGGTGGTGGGGTGGAGAGATTAGATGATTAGGGTTTATTTCAGAAGTTGAGAGGACGATTTCTTTTGTGGCCGTCGAGGAGGCCGGGGCGGGTTGATATAGACGCGATGTGTGGAAAGGGTGACGATGAAATCGAATGTTTGAGTTTGGTGGAGGTGGAGTAAGTGTAGTCTAGAATGGACGGCATGTTGGTGGATTTCCCGATGGTGTGGTTGCTAACGTAGAGGGGAAGATTGGTGGAGAGTAGTATTTTGAACGGATTCGATGTGGGACCAGTTTGTGTTTGAAATATTTCTCAGGCCCGTGCGGGGGAGCGGTAAGTTAGGATGGGGCGCGTGTAGGCTTTGAAAATGTATAATTTCGTTCTGATGGAGAGTGGGCTTTTTCTGTTAAGCACGGGGAAAAGGATGTGGCCTGCTGCTTTGGTTTTATTAACAACGAACTTGGTGTGGGCTGAGAAATTAAGATTCCTGTCGATAAACTTCCTCCGAAAGTTCACCGATATTTATTCGATTTCCCAGCGCCCATCCTGGTTTGTGTCGTTGGTTGTCGCCGTTCTGGTCTGTGATTGGTCGGGGTTTCTGTCCTTTACATAAGTGTACTTCTTTCGGTACAGTGGCATATTTACAGGGGGTGATCTTTGTGATATATATGACACCCCCCCCAGAGCTTTTTTTTTAAGATAACCGCTTAATTCAGTGTATTTTTTAAGCCAATAAACTAAGCGACATCATAAATCAGTGAAAATATTTTGTCACCTAGTGTGTTTTAATATAATAAGACTGGGTGACATACATTTTTTAGTTTTAAATATACTAATGTGAAATAATCAAGTACCTATAATGAATGATTACCGCGGGTAAATGTATGAAACTGAATAGATACAAAGGCGTTTTTTAATAACGATCATTAATCAAGTATTAGTACCTATGCCTAACTACTTCGATTTGAAATTGTATTAAATATACACAATTCTACAAATACAATTATGTCTGAAAGAGTGTGAGCGAGTGTGGCGGCATAGAAAGTTTTTTTGAAATTAAAATAAAGCAAAGTCTTGTGCGATGAAATCATTGGTATGTCACAGAAAAATTCCGTGTCATTATAAACATACAAAAATCAAAAATCTTACAAAAACCATCCATTAATTAAGTGTTTTTTTTTTTTTTTAATTAATACATGCCATTTGGACATAAATAAATTATGTATATCTAGAATCTAGATACATTATATTCTTGCTTATTTATAATTTAAAAAAGAAATCAAATGTTAAATTAATAAAATGTATTTTGTTTTTTGGTTATTTGATTATTTATACAAATACTAAAGATTGTCAATATCTTCAAAAGGTTATTAAGAAAATGATGATTTAAATTTTATTTAATATTATAACTATAATTTTCAGACATATTTGATTGTAGCCCAGTGAAAATTCCTTAAAAAATGCACCCAACTGTATTCGTAATAAGTATGTTATTAGTAGTAAATCGTGTACCTATTGTATTTTGTATGATTATAAATATCAATGAGCGTTCTTATGTGTTCATTTTGTATACCTTATCTATAAATGGTTAGGTTAGGTTATATAGAATATATACGTGGTCATGTGGATAAATAGAATAAATGTTGGATAAAATGGCTCAAAATCCCCGTAGACTGGACATTATTTTGTAATATATATAATAAATTGTCAAATGAAGAATTTGATAATAAGAAACGATAGGTACAAAAATAAGTTTGTTACATAGTAAATAGTAAACAGTATGGATAGAACAAACCAGCGTCATTGTGAAAAACGAAAAACATGTCCCATATAAATACACGTAAGGCCGTATTTAGATTTTATTTTCGGAGGGGGTCCAAAATATATTTTATAATTTTAGTGCATATTGAATTTATGTTTTGTCCATAGTATAGCGATTTATCGCCATTATGAATTGTGAAAACAGATTCGAATTTATCAACAAATTAACATATAATCGAATTTTTTACATTTTTCAATTTTTTGTGTCCAATATTTTAATATTTGGTGGACTAATATTTAATGATTTTCAATTTACTACAACTACTCTGAGGAATAATTATTGAAAAATTAAAAAGTGTTCGTCTGATGGAGTTTTCCAACTTGCAATTTTCAAAATATTTATGGGCTATAAGGACAACTCAATTTTCTGTCTGTTTACAAAACTCGTCACAGAAAACCGGCCCCTTATAAATTATATTTTATAGTTAGGTATAGGTAAATAAATTTTTTTAGTAAAATTATGATTAGGTACCTACTTATTTTTGCCAAGTTCAAAAGTTATTGATTTAAAAAAAAAACATTGTTTATAATATTGTCTATTTGATCATGCTTCTTATAACTGTATGTTCGTATCAATGGTTTTCCACATACTTATACTATACCTATGTCCATTATTTCGCCTGTATAGTTATGGTTGTTTTATACTGTTGCATTTAAATCATCATCTACGTAGTTAAGTATAATATGTTTTTTAAAGTGTTGTGGTTCACTAACCCGTCGGTTATGATTGAAAATATTGATATTGATGCTAAAAACCACTAACTTACATAAAAAATGTATCAAATGTTGAAAAAAATTCGGAGAGGGTCCGGACCCCGCACGGACCTCCATTGATGAGCCGATTTTTTTTTCTGATATCACCTCCTGGTGGTCGATTCTTGAATCTCGTTACCGTAATGTCGTAAGTATACGAAAAATCACGTTTGTCACATGAAATTTAGTTTGGTCTATTCTCGAATCTGTATACGAAAATTTGTTACGACAATTTTGTGTGACAAAATGTCGTAGTAGTCGAATGGCTACGACTTTATAATTTCACTCGACTTTTTGTTATCATTGTTTGTTTTTACCAAATTATTCATTTCTTATTCGTGTGTTTTTTGTGCTTTTATTGAACTTATTTCAATTTAAATCGTAAATACGCTACTGTTTCGGTATATGGTAGCGTTTATAAACCGAGGAAGCAGGTCACTCGATCGCTTCTCTCACTTGGACAGTTTAATTCAAATATTTCCGATTTGTTGTGAAACAACAATGAAACAAAAAAACTGGGATATTGTGTTTTCGTGAACACGTGCGGTTTCGTACAATTTTTGTTTGTTGTAGTGAACTACATATAGTTTGTGCGGTAACAGAAAGCGCCCAGATACACTCTAATTGACCCTGTATATTATATTTAAGTGTACTATTATAAGTTAAAACTATTTTATTAAGAATTACCCACAATAATATTCCTAGAGAATTCCCTCTATAACAACATTTCATACATGAAAAAATTCCATGACAAATAATTTCAAATAGGTAACTATTACAGCTAATTTTCCTAAAAATTAAAATATTTTTCAATTATTTTCCATTAAAAAAAAAATTCCATACAATTATTGTCCATCAAAAAAATTCTATAAAATTATTTTCCATTCAAAATATAGTTCCGTGAAGAATAAATTTCGCCTTTATATATGATTTGGGTACCTATTTAAATAATATTATGTTATAATACGGTTACACCTATTATCATATTAAAATAGGCAACATAATATTCACAATGGAATAACTTCTTGCTCATATTATTAGTTTCTATATTATTATATTAGTTTCATATTAATTTTCAGATGTGCAAGACCCTTAATGTTCGTCATAAGTGACCAGGTAATGATGGGTTAAAATAAAAGCCGAGAGACGGTCCGTTTGCCATGACCACGAACTATTATATACAATAGTTCGTGGCCATGACTCATGAGTTCATGACAGACCCAAAGTATTCTGCCGCCCTTTTTCCTCCAGCAATGGCTATTCTTTCCGCCCTTTCAAATTTTAGTATTAAATCGTTTAAGACTTAAGTTATTATTTATACTTTAAATACAAATATCTATTATTTAAAAAGTAAAATAGGTTTTTTTTTTAAAAAAAATTTAAATCTACCCTAAATAATGTATTAATATTATCAACTAATTAGTTAAATGTCTATAATGGTATAGGAAAAAAAAATTACTTATTTCTTAATTAAACTATCTAATTACACCTATGTATTCAATATATAAAATTCTTATTTTGCTTTTTAAATAAAATATACGATTTAAGTGAAATTAAAAAAAAAAAAAAAAAAAAAAAAATGGGTAGATTAAAATTGCCTTCGTAGGTATCTTTTTAATATTACAACTTCATATGTGCTACCTGGCCAGACTTCGAGCAACGTTGCCGTTGTCCGACGGTTGAGAGTACGGTTGCGTATGGTATGATTTCCGTATAATCGGTACATAGGATTGAACAAGATACTAAAAAAAGTGTCTTAATGCATGATAAATGATGACGCATTAATTTTTGATACATTTCATTTGTACTGGAAAAATATCTATCTAGATACTGCAAGATACTTTCAGAATATATGTATAAATGATACAAGATACATTTGTATCTGTGATATATACGTTTTAAACATACATGTTTCTATGTTACTGCGGCCCAACCCTGTTGACAGTATTACGGCTGTTCGATATGGCCTAGTAAATTATAATTTATCTTGAAAAAAATTGTACACCTTTATCGTGAAAACGTACACAAAAATTCTTTCAGTTGCACCCATAAACCGGGCATCAAGCCACTCACTTGCTTTGTTCACCGAAAAAGCTGAATTCGGAATTATCCCTCGATTTCCTGTAAAACACCACGTCGATTAAGTAACAGATTAAATTAAATACGGTTTAAGCGTACCTACTGTTTTTGGTCAAATTTTTAAACAATTTATGAATATGCACAAAAATACTCACGAATTTTTTTTGTTTTATAATTAAACAAAAAATTATACCAAACCAATTGGTTGGTATAAAGACGCACCGTATATAATTCTGCATAGACTCGAAAAGCTCTTGTTCGGAGTTACGGTGTCAAATAAACTCGTCACGGTGCTCCCTGTGGTCGCGTATACATTATCAGTCGTTGACGTTACACACATATTCTTGCTTATTTACGTATTTCTATGATGTTGTCATTCACAATAATTATCATCCGCAATCGTACATAATCGATTATTTATTCACTGAACCAAATGTCATTGGTAGAATTAACAATATGCAATTATCAAATTTTAACAAACGATTATTTGTCCAAATAATACAATTTTCATTATTTTGACGTATATATTGTTAAATTAATAAAAAATGTGTTTACAATAACAAATTCATTTTGTAAATTTCACAAAATATATAAGTTATAATTTAATAAAAATAATTAGTAAAATGAATACAGATTTTATTATTATGATAAAATATGTTGTTAAATTGAACAAATATTCTGTTTAAATAATTGACTATTTTGATTAACAAATGGGCGTCTGTTCTACGAAGAAGAAGAAAGAAAGAAACACAAAATATTTGTTAATCCAAATAAATTTGTATTCAATTGGACAATATTACCCAAGACATTGATAAAAGATATTGTTAAATCAATAATACGTTTTGTTATTTTACTGTTAAATTAACAAATATTTTATTTCTAAATCAACAAACATTTTATTGGACGTATATTAACAACCAAATTATTAAATTAATCTATATTTTTATTAAAATAACAGATATACTTAGTTCAGTGTTGCATAATGTTGTACTACCTATATATTATATTATAATAAAAAATATATCATTAATAATCTTGTTTTATTTATGTATTTATAATTTTGATTTTTCTTTTAAATATCAATATTATTTATTTGAATGAACTTTGTTAACGCATATTCAGAAAATTTCTTAAAACCCTTTTTGTTCAATACTTTCTGGATCGAGATATTGTATAGTCTGATGTATTATAGCGAATTAATCAGCTATAATTTAGTCTGGCGATGGACGTAAATGATTTGAAGTTGTCATAATATAACGTTGATGTTAAGCCAATATCTTTAATCATTTCTGGTGACAATTTGGACGTTTTGAATTTTTTTTACGGCTGTAAGGTGTTTACGTTGGTACCTATTGCTATTGTTTATTTTGACATTTTACATGTGACAGTTTTGTATCATTTCATTTTTGGGCAGGTACCAAATGTATCGTTGGCATATTGTTCAATTATATTATTCAAATTTATACACATCAATTATACATGTCAATAAAGTGAAAAATTATAGATCAATAGGAATTACAAACATAAGTACATCCCCGTTTTTAAGGGATTTTATATAGGCAATTTTAAGAAAATGTCAAATTAATTATAATTTTTAAATTGTATATTGGGAAATGATAACCGATTTCTACGTTTAGGTTTCAATAAAATGATGATTGGGACACTTTGAAAATTCAAAAACCGTCTAAACTTTTCTAATTTGAATTAAAGAAAAAATGTTTTAAAATGGAACTAATACACATACATTGATGAAATAAGTATAATAGCAAACGATACGTAACTCAAATATAAAACAGTAGGTATACATAACTGGTAATTCACGAAATAAGCAACTCCACACCATTTAATTTCTTTTATTAAAAAAATTTAGTTTAATAATTTGATGAATGACAACATAAATAATAATTTATTGTTCATATTTTAGTGTATTGGAATTAGGCACACAAAAATATTTTGTAATACAATTAAAAAACAGCACATATTTATACTCCGTGGTGCATATACAACAAAATAACTACTGCTCTTCAGAGCTCATTTATTATACATGTGTATAATGTGTACATTTGTATAGGTAATTATGTATAATTGTATATTATATATATATAATATTTAAGTATAAATAATGTAAAAAAAAATTAAAAACTCTTATTTCATTTAAGGCATTATATAATTAATACTTAATAGGTACCTACCTATAAACTATAGAAGTTTTTGTAGAAAAATAATACAAGCATCTAATAATACAAAGTAATTGCAATTTCAAGATTGGATTCATCATTTATAAGTTATAACTACATATAAAATATACTATACTAAATAGTAACTCAATCTATTCAAATATGTAATAATAATAATAATTAAAGATATGGGTGTCGATGACATAGCGATTTAAAAATAAAATTCCCTAAACAAATTATATACGAGTATACACGTATTCAGTAGGTATAATATATATATATATAAAAAAAAAAATTCTAAAATCTAACCTAAACCATTTATTTACAAATTAGAATATTTTAATTTTAAAGTACCTACATTTTCTTTTCATGACAGGATGAAATTAAAACAATTTCTTTATCTTTGAGTAAAGAAATCTTATTTCAATAATTCAAAATATTATCAAACATAGGTACATATTAATATATACCTATTATGGATATTGTTTTTATTTAATATTTTATAAAAATAAAAATCCAATTACCTATATCATTAAATTGCAAATAAATTAAGTAGGTAGGTATTTTTTTATAAGCAAATAAGAGAATGTTAACCCTAAAATGCATATGTTGCATATCTGCTACAAAAATTAAAATTGATATTATACCTATTGGTAAAATATTATAATAACAAATGTGACGCTATTCAATTTGTGAAACATATACCTACATTCGCAAAAAACTACTTTACTTACATTTTATTTATTTTATTTATGACTAGGGAATGGATTTATGTGCATAAAAAACCTTCAAAACATGCAATCAATATGCAAAAAAGCTTTAAAAAGTTAAAAATATGCAAAATAAAAGTTCGACGTTATTTTAATAAGAATAAAATAAATCATGCACATTTCTTATCAGATTTCAAATAGCTTATTCTAATAAATATGTGCATTTACGAGTACATATAAGTCCGTTCCCTATTTATGACTAATGCTCGTATAGGTTGGTATGTGTATTATGCAACGTATATTATATACTGTATATATTATGTAAATGTCCAATTTAAGGCTGATTTGAATTTTAGATACCGTTAAATCGGTATTTAAAAATAATAATCGGTAACATTAGTATTTTAGATAATGTCGTAACTTCGGTAATTATACTGTATTGGGCACGCAAGTAATTATCGTAGGTTCATATATTTCAACTTATATTTAGTTAATATAAAATAGAGTAGCTACTGTGAAAAAAAAAAATCAATATCTATGATGTTCAAATTTTATTTATTTTATATTAGTTCACATTCCGTCTTACATACTTTATTTTAAATTAAAATTAATTGGGTACAAAAAACTCCCCAATATTTAAATAAATACATGACATCTATAAAATGATAAATAAAAAAATAATTAAAAAATAGCCAGCCTTAATTAAAAATGTATACGCTATTCAACAATAATAAAATGTAAATAGCATATTATTAAAAAAAAAAAAAACGGTAGTTACAGTAGTCTCGGTAATGAGTGTTAATATCCGTTAATTACAGATTAAATACGGTTTACCGATATTTCAAAATACTGGTATTTTTATATACCGGTATTTCAAAATACCGGTATTTTCGGTAGTTACCGAAAAAACCATTTGCCCTAGGTCAATTCCCAAAATAACAGTTAATGGAAAATCACGATATAAACCCGAAAAAATCCTAATCTTATTCTAAATCAAAAATAAATATAATATATATTTATTATATAAAGATTACGTATAACGTTAAAAGGAAGTTATACACTCACACACTATACAAAACAATGAATGTGGCATTTATAAGTTAAAATTAAAGTTAAAACATAGTTAAATAAAGCTAAGACACTCATTGTCAATTACGAAAGGGAGAATGACATGGGTAGTTTTTTTGTAAAATACAGTTCAACAAAAAGTTATAGTCATTTAAATAAAGGAAATCTTAAGAACGCTGCAACTTCTTTGTTCAACGACATTTTACAAAAAGGCTAGACCATTTTCTAGAAAATATTCTTTAAAATATATTTTTTTAAATCGGTAATAGGTATTTTAGCAGTAATTTTAACGTATAGACGTTCACATTCGTTGTTTTGAGTACCTAGCATTATTTTACTAGATTGCCCGTTATTTAGTAATAGAAATGGACGCAACAAACGCGGGTAGAACGTTGTCTAAAAATCACAAAAGTGCCACGGATTTGCCGTTACTCTTTTATTACAATAGGTCATCGATATCCTGTCTCTAGTCTCCTATCTTATGGTAAAATATGAACGCCATAGGCAGTGCCGGATCTAGAGAATTTGTCGCCCGGGACAAAAAATAATTGTAGCGTCCATTTTTAAATTTTAATAAGCAAAAAAAAAAAGAAGGTCATTCGTCAATTCCTATATTAAAAATAATTAAGTGATCAATGTGGGACGAAAAACGAGGCGAAAAGTTTAAAAATTTTTACATTTTGCGCCCCATCATAATGGCGCCCGGGGCAAGTGCCCAGGTTCGCCCCCCCCCAGATCCGACACTGGCTATAGGTATCCTAATCTACTATTAATATCAATCACTAATTATTACTAATGTATATATGTATATATATATATATATATGTATTATGATTAAATAGGTCATGTTTCAGGAATATGTTTTGTAAACATCGTGTGTTAAAAAAAAAAAATCAAGAAGAACATTTCTCCCCCCCCCCACCGAGAATATCGTGTACACCTCGGTTTATCCTATCCAATGAGTATAAGCACTGTTAGTAGTAGTCTTGGGAACACTGCTGTAACCGTTAGGTCCTTTTTGATAATAAGTGTTCATCACTGCGTCATAGTTCCAATTGGAATCGGCCGGGCCGCTGTTGTTGTCGTCTGGCGGAGAATACGGACTGTCCCGGTAGATGTGCGAGGGCGGATGACTTTTCACCGTGTTGGATGCCGCGTGCACGTGCACGTGTACGTTTTTGTCCTGGTGCGGTTGCGACTGTGATTGCGGTTGTGACTGTGAGTGCGATTGTGCCTGTGAGTGCGCTTGGGATTGCAAATATACCGGTGGTGGTTGATGGTGAGATGAACGATCGAAAATTTCGTGTACTGGGGGCGGGAACGAATGAAGTTGAGGAGGAGGATAATAGTTGTACTTGGTGAATTTCACCACCAAACTGGACAGGCCTAGTATGAGCAATACCATGCCGATCGTCACGCCCTTGAGAGTGAGTAAGGTCAAGCCAAACAACAGTGTGGTGATCACGCCCAGTTTGTACATTATCGGTAACATGATGTAGTGCATCCGCCGGCGATGTACGCCGAAAGTCCGACGGTCTAGAAAATAACAAAAACAAACACCGTCAAAATAACAAATATCCCACATTTATCCCGGACTTTTTTTTTTTTTAAAAATAGTACATTTAAATCAATTATCGAAATTAAATAAATATAAAATGAATTTTAATTTAATTTAATCCACAATGTACGTAGTTATTCTATTTACACGCCGTGTACACAACAACCCAGCATTCGGTAAAAAAAAAAAAAATGAGGTGTCAATTATTTTCCTTTTCCTTCGCTTTCTCTCTCGACTGTTCCCGAGTCGGCTGCGCCAGTCATCGACTTCCATCAACTCGATCTCCCGCATCCTCTTCACTTACACCAACCCCACTCATGTCACCCTCTATCACATCCTACCATCTATTTCTTGGTTATCCATCATTCATTCCTTCAACATACTCGTACATTTCCTTTACTAATCTTAATGTCTCCGTGTCCCTTCCTTTTTCAAGATATGTCCGTGCCAATATTTTATTCTTTATAAATTATAATATATTACTAAATAGCTATTAGGTACCTACTATTTATCTACTATATTTGCCCTGTGGAGGGGGCTAAGAATACCACCACGGTTTCCTCACGCCTGTCGTAGAAGTCGACTAATTGAGGTTGTGTTAGGTCGACAGCCGGCATAAAACTTGTTAAAAAGGTATGAGTAGTCTTAAAATGAATATAGGCGAGTTTTCCCATCTCGGATGTTTGAGTAAATTTCATAACGCAGACTGCAATGATGTATGGAACAGAATGTTGGGCAGTAGATAGAAAGATAGAACAGAGAATGAGTGTCGTTGAGATGAGAATGTTAAGGTGGATGAGTGGAGTTACTAGAGAGGATAAAATAAGGAATGAGTATATCAGAGGTAGTTATAGGGGTACCTTCGATAGTAGACAAATTGAGAGAGAATAGATTAAGATGGCTCGGGCATGTATTAAGGAGGGAAGAGACTGAGACAATAAGATTAGTAAGTTAAATGCATGTTGTTGATAAGAGGGGGAGAGGAAGACCGAAAAAGTGATGGGGGGATGTGATGGCGAGTGATATGAGGAAGGGGGAGGAGTACGTGAATAAGACGCAGGAGATAGAGTTAAGTGGAAGTGTAGGACAAGGGTGGCCGACCCCAAATAGTTGGGAGAGAAGGCGAAGGAGAAAAAGAAGAGTTATTACCTACTATAAATATAAATAATCAAAATCATAATGTTAAATTGAAAAATATAATATAATGAGTTGGACAAAAAAACCGAAAAATCAGCTATATCAATAAATATAATATTACATTGTCAATTGTCATTAGTAAATATAAATTTAGTATTATAAAATATATTGTATATAAATATAATATATGTTATAATATAGGTATGCTTTTTACTTTATTTATTACTTAGGTACTTGTTATTGGCGATTATTCGATTATTTAATCGATTAATTGTTAAAGTTTAAATTATTCGATGACAACATCAACAATATTAATATTGAAAAACTTATAATTATCATTCATTTAATACATAATTTATAAAGAAAACGTTTCTCAAGAATTATTATATGAGTTGCAATGGAGTTTTTTCTGTAATATATAGGTACTCATACACTGAAACAACGGTACCAGAATTGTTGAGTAGGTAGCCGACAATGTACCTATTCCCACGCCAAAACAACAAAAACCTTTCCATAAAATATGTAAGTAGTAGATAGGTAATATTAATTAGTAATTATGTATAATATGTAGAATAACTTATGAGTACACTATTGTGTGTTTATAGTTTTTTTTTATCACAATACATTACACACTCAAATATGGGTCAATTAAAGGATTTTTAAATAGGGAAATCGAATAGAGACATTAAATTTATAATCTACGATTTATAATTACAAAAACCAATTACCCATGTTTGAATTGAATTTCACGAATTATAGACATTGTAGTTTATGCTTAAAATGTTGTCATTCATCTAAATATCTATATGTAAGTATCTTCTAATATTTTTGAAGAATAAATTACATTTAATAGGATAAAAAATAAATTATAATAATAAATAAAAATTATTTTATTGGCTAAAATTAAACAATTTAAAATGATAAATGTATGAAATATAGTATCTTTATAATATAATTAGGCTTCAATAATTAATTAATCCATTTGATTGCATTTATGAGCACAAAAATCAAATAAAAAAAACAATATATTCCTTTACTGGAGCCAATTTACTTGTAGATTTACATTTATTTAAATTTTGAGATAACTATTTTCAACTTTGAATAGCCAGTGGCGTACACAAGATTTTACAATAGAAGGGACTAAATTGTAATTACTATTTTATGTTCCATAATATATGATATGTAAATGGTTCATTATTTTATGTGAATTCTGTATTTTAATTGGAGTTAGGGATCTCATGGTTTTCCAATGATGATGTAAATTTTTACATATTTTGGAAACAACTTTTCGGGTAAAAGAAGACGAGTGTTAGTTTTTGCTTTTCAATAGAAAATTAATTAATTGGTATGTACCTACTATAAAAAGATAATTTTTTAATTTTTTTTTAAGACTTTTTTAATTGTAAAGGAGAATTGCTGAAAGAAAATTACTGAAAAATATTATAAATCGTAAATTAATTTACCAGATACTTGATACAAAGTTGATACTACTAAAAAAGTCGAATAAACGGTAAACACACAACAAACATATAAATTTATATTGATTATTTTATATTATAATTCAGAAAATATTCGTTTCAGGGACGTGATATTTGCATCGATTATATATTTTACATAGTTAAATTATACTTATACAACAATTTTGAAACTTTAAAAATGTTTTTTGGTTTTTGTTATATAAAATTTTTAATTTTCACTATAAGATGCTAAAAAATAAATTTTACGTACCTACGTCATTAAAACTACATAGACAAATATTAGAATCTAAGCGACTTCGAATATTTGTTATTTCTATAAAAGATTGAAATTTGATTATAAATAATTATGAATTTGTTATTTTCATGAATAACTAACGACCAAGTACTGTTGAATTGAAGTTGACAAAATGCGCATTTTGAATTCCAAAAATCCACAAATATAATACGAGATTAATCAGGTATAAATGATAGTCATTATTTTAAATCGATATCCCAAGGAGATTAAACAAAATCAGTTATAGGACAATACCTTGAAAAATGCATTCAAGTTTGACTATATTGTTATGTAAATGCGAGAAATTCAGAATTTGTCATGGTCCCCCCGCGAAATAACGTAGCCACCCCGAAACAACCTGCAGACTGTCGTTTCTCCACATCCACATTTGGTAGCTCAAAAACCAAAAATGGGTTTTATAATATTTTCGGGCGATATCTGCGGTTATATTATATAGATACCTCTATACCTACTTATATAATATTATAGACACTGCCGCATAACTAACTAATGCCTGTGACGGTTTACATTTCGTAATGTCGCGTACCTGAATTTCGCGTCTTTTCGTCGGCGGTTCCATTATTCAGAGCCAAATCAAAGGTATACCGTCGCGATTTGTCCTTGTACACCTTGAGGTCGATTCCTTCCAGCACGGGATTCCGCCACAACAGGTGATGCGTGTCGAAAACGGCATCGGCCATGTCGAACAGGTCGCCGGGCGACGGCGGAGACTCGGGCCCGCGTTCCATCGTGTGGTCGGCGCGGACGCTCCGCGGCGTCTTTTCGAACCAGACGTCGGCGGCCAGCTGATGGTCGTGCGGAGACTCGCGTATCCGTTTCAGGGCGCGCGCCATCGTCGCGGGCAACCGCAGCACTCCGGACAGCAGCCCGTCGCCGCGCTCCACGGCCGGGCGGACCGGGCTCTCGGTGGTCGCGGCGGTCCCGCCGCCGCAGCAGGCCACCGTCAGCGCGGCCGTCAGCGCCAACGTCAACGTCCACGGCCGCCACCTCCTCCGCATCGCGAGATTACCCATCGCAGGAACGCCGCCGGCACGTCATCGCGGCGACATGATTACCCGGAACGCGACGCCGAAAATAACGATAACGAAAAAAAAAAAACGGAAAATATAGAAATTTACGACGAGAACACCGCGGAGAAGCGCTGCGAATGTGGCACTCTCGCGATACTGTGTAATATATATAATATATATATATATATATATATGGTATTATTGACCGTTCGGGTGTCGTCGGGTCATCGTCAAACAGACGCGTGTGGACGTTTCGATCACTAAGTCGCGACTATACGGTCGACGTGTCGTATCGTAATTCCGTCCTCGTCTCCGGCGCACATAAATTTATATTAATTTTGTCATTCGTCGCGGACGACTATAAATAACGAAAACAATAATAATAATAATAATAATAATAATTATTTATCGTATTGGCGCAGCCCCGGCCGGCTCTAACGACGATAATATTATGAAATACGCGGCGTTCGTCGTATTCGTCTAACCGCTGCTCGTGTCTGTATATATAGGTATAGGTAGTGAGTATAGTGACTGCCGCGCGCCGGGCCGACGGACGTTAATGATGAACGCTTTACGTGCCCGCGCGCTTATCAACCGCGTATATATATATATAGCATAGGTGTCGGGGGGAGGGGGGAGCGGGCGAGCATAATATTATTAGTGTGTCGGGCGAGTTATAAACCAACGGACTCGATCCGAATACCTGCAGCCGTACGACCCTATATATTATACTGTATACGGTAATCGTCTTCGGTTTTTCCTATTTACACCGGGCCCGGAATTATAATTTCATAATATATTTTTTTTTTAATTTTCTTTTTTTTTACTGCAAAAAACTCGTTTTTACAATATATTTATATACACACGTTTGCCTGTACATAAAACATACACACACACACACACACACACACACACATGCATTATAATATTATTATAACGAGTGGTTCGTGAATACACGGCACGTATATACATAGGCGCGTAGTCAGACTTCTTGTTCGGGGGGGGGGGCATTGCCCCCACACCCCCTATATAATCGGTACTTATTTATTGAGTTATAGAAGATTGGGACCAATGCCATATGTTACGTTACACAAACCACTAAATAAATTTACTCGTATTCATCGATGAAGGCAAAATCAATTGATTTATCAAAACCGATTATTATTTACCTACTACTATCATCACAAGCTGCAGCGTAGACAACAATGGTCGTATGTCGACGTGCTCGTATACAATAATATGTCTATATAATTTGGTGTTATCCGTTTATTCCGGATAAGTAATCCGGATCGATCCGCATTGATAAATATGCTATAATCCGTTTAACCCGGATTGCAATTATTACAATCCGAATTACACGACGAATCCGGATTATCGGATTTTGGTGGCATAAAAATAGAATAATACTTATAAGTTTTTTTGAAAACTAAAAAAAAAACGTCACACGTTATCACTGATTCGAGATATCACTGGAAAATACTTTACAACTTTTATATGAAACACGCGCAAAACAAACAAATGATAAAAACAACCACGATCGAATAAATACACGTTGACCATTTTAATTGTATTAAACTTTCCTATAAGTTAACTATTATGTTAACGCGGATTGGATCCGAAATCCTGGTTAAATTAAAAATCCGGATTGACGGATTGGATCCTAAATCCAGATTGACAGCCTTAATCAGTAATCCGGATGAAACGGATTGAATTTAGAATCCGGATTGTATATTTTAATCCGGATTACTGATTGACCAAAGGAATGCTCAGTACTACTATATATATATATATAAGTATTCATTTTTATTATTATTCAAAATTTATTAATTTGGGGGTTATTTCGAAGATTATTGTTCCAGGAATTATTATTCCGATTACCTACCGCAATATTCCATTATCGCGTGTAATTTTCCAGGGTGTCATCTCCTTCTCCTAAACCCATGGCGCTCATGGATACAGATAAAATTCTAAATGTACATATTTGGTCCTTCCAAAGAATCATTTAGCTGAAAAGAATTGAATATTTGACTTGTGATTAAAATTAAAAATATAATATTTAGATAATTAAGAACTTTATCATTTAATTTTGAATTTTATGTGATACATATTTACATTTTCCAGAGGTTGTGTCCATATGGTTTGATAAAATGTCATCTCCCGAATGAATTCGAAATTCTAATAAATTATTTTACAAATTCAGATATAGAACAATACATAAGAAATATATATTTATAATTGTATAAATATTTATAGTCCATATAATGGTGACAATAGTGAATCTATAATTACATAATATTTTCAACCCAAATTTTTCATACAAATCTCGTTTTACATGGTTTTTGAAATTCTCCAGGAGGGAGGGGAGATATACGTATAAATTAGTCATATGCATACACCGTAGAAATGGTAGTTATAGCTTTTTAAACACAAGTTTAGATACCTTATATCCCCGTTGTATCCGTCCTTCCAAAGTCTGTCCAAAGTTAATAGTATATATAGTTACAATTGTTGATTTGGTTACCAGGGATATAGATATTATTCGTTGTTTTATATTTTCGTATTAGGTACGTTTAGAAACCGGGAATTTAGCACTCTCACAGAGTGTGCTTTCCTAACTTGTTTCTTTACGCTTAAGAAAACTTCTAGGAAAATCAAAAAATTATCAAAATATTATTAACAGAGTGCAGTGCTCGAATTGAGGGGAGAGTGAGTACCTCAACTAGTTTTTCAGAAATTTTAGCGTAGTACCTCTACTAATTTCAGTTAAAGAGAGGTGCAGAAGAAATTTGGTGTCGAAAGAGAATCAAATTAAAAGATGAAAAACAACATAGGTACTTACCTACTTACCATAATTTATAGAACTATTTAAATAAATACATTTGATTATTTATTTGGGCCGACCCCAAATAGTTGGAAGAGAAAGCGAAGCCGAAGAAGAAGAAGAAGAAGACATTTGATTATTTATTAAATGTAATGTAAGATATCTATTTTAAGACTAAAATATAGTTTTATATAATGAGAGGTGAACAGTGGGGGGGGGCATAGTCCCCCACGGTACAACAAGGTATAAAAATTGATGGGGACACTCTTTTTCTTAAAAGTAAATAGAGTCCCCCTAGTTTTATTTTGCTAATTCGAGCGCACTGACAGAGTGTACAGATAGTATATAATAAGATTGAAATATCATTACCTATACACTGTATAAGTATGTATATAGTGCATGTATACACATGCATATGTATGTATATAGTATTATTATAATATGTAATATGTAAGTCATTCACAATAGGTACGCAATAGGTAGTTTATCTTCAAGTTTAAGAAGACTGCTGGATAAATCGAAAAATTTCATATTCAAAATATCAATTGAAATATTTATATATCATTATAATAAATAAATAATACATCATTATTCATTAACATAATATATACAAACTCTAAAACTCTTGTACTCGACTTCTCGTGTAACGTAAAGTTACGAGTAAGGAAAAAAAATCCTCGCTGTAATATCAATATATATATATATATATATATAGCTTCCTCGTTCTGCCAAGGATCTAAAATCTAATTTTAAATAATAAACACACACACACAGATCCAAATTCTGAAATAGCCAAAAAGTTATCGAGATGTGTAAATTTTTGAAAATGTACCGTTATCGTCGTTAAACCGATTGGACTAGACTTATCACACCTATACATGGGTATATGTTCCAATCCGGTTTTGTACGGTTTGTGTTTGGAAACCACCACTATATTATATACGTGCATCGTGATTTGAATAATTATATTATATTATAAGTACAGCTATACGTAGTATAATATTACATAGAACTATAGTAGCGGAAAAAAAAAAAAAAAATATTTATAATTTCACCTATTCGCGAAATGTTATTGTAAACACGACAATATTGTAGACTATATAGATATATGTAATGCGGAGAAAATATAATATACTAGTTCAATACTGTACGATTATATTATATTTGAGTGACGACAACATATTGACCACACGTACCACATATATAAGACGTGTTTATTATTGTGGTTTTGTTTTTTTCCCGTATATACCTATATAATTATCTATCATAGACGTGGCGTATTGATTCAACATTTATTTAATTATAAATATAACGATTAGGTACCTATACGTATAGTAAACGGAAACTATTTTAAGTGTTGTTCTGTATGTAAATAATAAGTATATAATATTATAATATTATATCTGTAACGCTTGCAAATTGCGAGTTCAGGGTCTCGTAGTAGCGACCGAATTTTTTTTTTTTTTTTGGGGGGGGGGAGGCAGCATATAATTTGGCCGATTAATTGAATTTTATTTCGTATTTAGTAAGGAAACAAAAAAAGGTCCATACCTTTTAACAATTTGGCCGACTGCAAAGCTCATATTGTCCTCATTAATATTTCCTCAAAACCGTAAGTATAAGCAAAAACAAAGTCATCAACTTGTTTTTACCTCTCTTGAACTGCTCACGTGTAGTCAGGTAAACTGTACGGGTACCTAAATTATTGTACATTTTATCGACCATTATTTTCTCGATATATTTTGATCACTATATATACCTATACACCCGCAATAATTGCGGAATCAATAATAATTATTGCTTCCGCCCATCTAACAGTTAATAATATAACGAAATCGTACTTTGAAGAATATTTAAATATGATGTTGAAATTAAATATAATAGACTTCAAGTACCTATTTATTATAGGCAATACCAAATTTTAAGGAAACAATATTATTTTGAGAGCGAATCAATAGTCCAACAATGAAGATAAAACGTCAATCAATAGTTTTTGATTTTTTATAATTAATAAAATTTCAATTTCTATAGAAAATATTAATAGATATACAGTTTGGAAAATTAAAAACAATCAACTAAAGAAATTAAAGGATTTTAATCTGACTTACCTGAAAGTTCGGGAAGAAAAATATCAATCTTTGAAATCCTATCATAAATGATTCCATACAGCATAATATTAATCATATAATTCTACAGAATAATAAATAAATAATTAAACAATATTATAAAATATACATGGATTAAGGAATATTTAGAAGGTATATTAGTAAGGAGTCCGAGACAATATTGGGTACTTATACGAGTAGGTACCCAATACCATTTATAGTGGTTATAAGTATAATTAAACAAAACAAAAAAGAGTTAAAAATATGATTATTTAGTGAAATGTAAATAGTAGGTATATATATATATTTGTGGATATTTTAATTTTAGTTGTTAAATATCATATAACTTAATTACCTACCACAAATGTAAATAATTATGAATATAATTGTAATATGTATTTAATTCAATTAAAAATGTAAATGAGTGGTAAATAAATCAATAAAAATGTACGTGATGTATTTTATGTGTTTTGCCTTCAAAACCGAGTCTTAATTGAAATAATATAAATATAAATAATGCAGGTTGTATCAACAATAAAAAATTGAAAAATTACATAAAATCAATAAAATTACTTAAAATTCTTGAATGATAAAAAAACTAGGTAACATTTTGCACTTAGCGCAATTTAGAACAATAATTATTATATTACATAGATATAATGTACTATCCTATAAAAATAAGTAATTACTATAATAATAGCTATAATAAGTGAATGTACGAGTATTAACTATAATACAAATTATTATTAAATAATATATATCTACGCGAGTACAAAAAAAAAAAAATCGTATTATAAAATTTTCTTCCTTTTTCTGATAATTTTCAACGCGATTTAGTATAATTTTCAAGTATGACTAGGTAACTCTTAATATATACCAATATCTTAATTTAGGTAACTCTGTAGTAAATTTTTTTTTTAATAATATTATAACCTAATAAAATGTTCAGTAGTACAGCATCAATTAAAATAAAAATAGCGGAATATTATATGCGTAGTAAAACGGGACAGTACTATTTGGTAGGTACAGTTTATAGACATACATACGTTAAGGTTTATTTGCAAATTAAGAGACTTAAAGTAAATTAAATTAAATTGTATCTAATTTAAACCCGTCTAAACAGTATTATGTTATGTAATAGTATTACCTATTAACTATGATTTCTTTCATAATCCTTTATGTTTTTTTTTTTTTTTTACTTCATGTAACAAAATAATGAATGTTTTCACTTGCGCAAAAATACCTATAGGTATTATAGGTACCTGTAATTATACAAAAATGTAAATTTAGAATTTTTGGAAAAAATTCAATATCTTACAAAGAGTTAACTCTTAGATGACCCATCATGTCCCAGATTCCACTACATTGCATATGGTACGGATTTATGTGTTATTAAAATAATAAAACTATATTGGCAACATTCAAAAAAATTGTAGGATCAGGATAAGTTATATCATATATATATAATAAGGTTCTATTGGGATATTTTGAAATTTTTCAAGAGTGCATACCTATTTCAATATCAATATTATTTATAAGATATGAAACATTTTAATTTTCTTTATTCAATGTTGTTTTTCTTTTTTTTTTAAATATTAATAATATATGTAAAAAAGTAGATTTTGAAACAATTTGTTTATAATACTATTCATATAAACAAAATATACAATAGGTACCTTCCCTAAAATTTAAATCCGTTGCAATTTGGAGTCACAATTAATGCACATAACTGCAGACTAGACACACCTTGTCTGGCAAAATATAATATTATCCTTTGTTTAACTCTCCGGCTACATGATGCTGTACAAATATGTATTTGTTAAAAATAATAAGTAGGTATAATATTTAATTAAAGGAACTAATAGTTTTGTCAGCTAGTTCAATGCCTATACGTACTCTAAATTTAAAATATAAACGTAAATTAAATGGTATTTAAATTTAAAATGTAATCAATTTTTGCGATATTATCATTCTGTAAAATTCACGACAGTTATATAGATAGTTTTTTAACTGACCGCACATTTAAGAAGTGTGGGTGTGCTTTCTACAGAATTTCCAAAACGGTTTCGAATTTATTTTTCAGAATTATAAATTATAATATTCTGTTTTTCGATAGGTACGTTATGTTTGTGCTACTAAGACACTCTTATTTGCTGACTTCGATCTGTGACGGTTTTGATAAAAAAAAAAATGGTTGGAGAGGTGATTTCAGTGACTATGATACTATAAAATACGCAAATATTCGTTTACATCTTCATATCTAAAAACCCATTCAAACGGACTTACCTATATTTATTTTTGTTAAATTCAAATACACTTTGTTTCATATATATTATAAATACAAGTTATTTAAATTAAAATATTTAAAGCAATATTTATTAGACTATACATACTTGTTTGATTATTATTTATTATTGAAATAAATCGTGTTTTAGATTCTTAAAGTAGTGAAAAATGTATTGGTTTTACAATACCTAATGGCATCTTATTTATTCATTTTTATATATCTACTTGAAATTTCTAGTAGGAATGTTTCAAATATTTATTATGTGTACCCATTTGTCGGTAGTAAATTAGATTTTGTTGGTTAAAAAATACTAAAGAGAAGTCATTTTTTTAAAATTCCCAATACTTTTTAACCATATGAAAAACCATAAAAAAATTATATAAAAGAAGGATACACACGTGAATATGTACTAGGTATTATTTGTACTCTATGTGTAATATTAGCGTGATAAAATGTTCAATATATTTTTAAAAATGTTGTGCTATTTATTGTAATTATAGATTTTAAGATATTTATACCATAAAAATGGTAATTTTAGCTTAGGTTAGATCCGGTCAATTTGTTTCGATATGTACATTTAATTTATTACAAGCGAAATGTATTGAGTAATAATTTGTAGAAACTGTCCACCATAAAAAAATGTTGTCACTATAGGTGGTACTTGAAATAGTCCATGATTTTGAATTTTTTGTATACTCGTACTCGTGTAGGTAACCGTATAAATAGTGTCTGTCAACCTTGAAATCCGTGTGAATTAATGTCTCCACAGTTTGTTATTAATGACTAATACCAATTAAACTTGTAAAAACTTTTATAAATTAAAATATCAATATTTTCCAGATATTATTATTTTCATACATAAAAAAAGGAATTAGCCTCATACTTTTTTTTGACAAGTTTTATGCCGGCTGTCGACCTGACGCAACCTCAATTAGTCGACTTCTACGACAGGCATGAGGAAACCGTGCAGGTATTCTTAGCCCCCTCCACAGGGGCCGACCCCAAATAGTTAGGAGAGAAGGCGAAAGAGAAGAAGAGAAAAAAAGGAATTAGCCTGCAGGGTCCAACGGTCAATGGTCAATGAGTTGGTTGCTTCAACGCCAATCGTCTGAGAATACATTTCTTTGTTTTACCAAATTTGGTCAGAATAAACTTATCGAATAACAATGTTGTGGTCGTCTATGGTTTAATGATAAAAATATTTATAAATTATCCATTGTTTTTTTACAGTGTAAAAATATGTATGAATAAGCGTGGCTCATCTCATAATTTTCCGGTAGTGAAATTTCGAATTAACCACATATATATCTCTATGATAGTTATTTAATCAATAAACACCCAAGTAGTGTAATTTAGAATTAAATCTGGATTTGGTGGAAGTGATCCTTGACAGATATCTAATTAAGATGCAAATTAAAAATAAATGATTTGAGTTTCCGTATCTATATCGTGTGTGCGCAAAATTCAATGAAATCAAATATTACCCTCTTCTAAATATTTAAATATACCCTTCTTCCAGAATTCTAATATATATTATAGTTTATATATATAGTAGAAATAGGGTAATCTAATAGCCACTCAATATTGCCTACATACATATCGGCGGTCGTCAAACCGCACATTTTCAAAAAAAGGTCATCGTTCAAAACACACATTTTTATATATCAATTCCACACAGTTTTCCAAAATGATACCGTTCAATACCGCACACATTGATATGTATCAATTATTACACACGTATAGGTATTTATCTAAAATCACATTATCATTTAGAACCATATCATATTTAATCAAAATAAAACTTTCGGGATGATTTTTTGCCCCCTCCACTCATGAAATATTTCTGAATCCATCCCAGGCCGGTAAGTGTTTGAATATACGATCGAAATTATAATATACCTATAGACGCACGTCTTACGATAACGAAAAAATCAAAACCAATTAGGTACCCTACATTAATATGCGATGTATCAAACATAATATTATGTATTCAAATATGCGTAAAATCAAATTAAAGTAATTTTACTTAAAACGGTTCTAATAGTCGTACTAATATTTTTAATCACATATAATGATTCTGATTTAAATACAGGTCTATTTAGTATTTATTACATGATAATTTATTCGTTGTTATGTCTTGTTACTGTTAATTTTGAGTTTTTATTAAAATCTTATAAAAATTATACTTACTTCTGTTTATGTAATTGTAAGAACGTATATTTTATAACACATCAATTTGTTTTATTTAATACGGCATTTAAACTTTTTAATTATAAGGACGTGTATACAAATTAATTTTAATACAGTAATATTATTTAAATTTAAAATTTACTAGGTAGTAAAATATCATAAGAAAAAAATGTTAATGTGCCGTTATGTGTATAATTACATAATATTGAAGGATTGTATTTGCATCTTCCGATACATAATTTCTTAGATAAGTGATCTCATTCAATAAAACTATTCTGAGCAAAGTCAAATCAGTATATTATTGAAAAAATAATCGATAAAACAATAGGAATTATGAAAATTGTATTTGTTACTTTTGAATTTTTTAAAATTTTTTGTTATAATTGGCTGTAGTTTTATTACTGGGAAAATAAAAATGAATTTCCTTTTGAAAATACCATCTAGAATGAATTTACTATGAAAAAAAACTCTTTACCCAGAAATTCCCACTCGAGTCTTTTTATTAGAGAAGTAATTTCCAGAAAAAAATCGAAACAAAAATATCAAATTAATATAATTGTGTATTTCTCGCTCCACTTAAAATCTCGTATATTATTATTTTTATTTATTAAATTTATTAAATATATTATTTAAATTTTCATTTGGCAAATAATTTGTTTTTCAAATGTACACAATTAAAGCATTATATTATATTATTTCCCGTAATATGCGATGCTCTAATTAAAAAACAACATTTTTTTATATGAAAAAAATAAATATATTAGATAGTACGTAATACTGTACTTATTATTGTATATTATTTAATATTTATAGCTGAAACATATAAAAAGATTTATTACTATAAATAAGTGGATTAATGAAAACAATTAAAAAAAAACTACAAACTAACTAACTAAATACTGTTCAAATATAAAAGCCATATATTTATATGGAGAAAGAAGAATGATAGTAATGAACGAATAAGGTCAAGGTCGAGTGAATAAGTATAGATATATGCTGTATTATTATCCATGCCCAGTTTCGACAACTACTTTAGGATTACCGTTTTATTATGTATACCAAATCAAGACGGCCAAGCCAGTTTCAGGAAGTATAAACGTGGTTTGGTGTCTGGTTCAAAACTCCGAGTAATTCGAAAAATCTAAAACTGTTTTTGGCACCAAAATCTGAAACCCGTAATCCAAAATCCAATTTTTTTTTTTTTTGGCATTTTGATGAATTATTAATTAATAAATTAACACTAAATATTTAATATATTGTATAAATTATTCTTATATATATAGGTACTGTTCTAACCCAGAATCTGAAGTATTATTAGGTACCTAGTTTTTATTAAAAATACAATATAGGTAAAAGTGTAAATCGATAGATATAATTTTTAATTTGGTATTTATTTTTGTAAAGCACATTATCATAGTCATCACATAATGTGAATTTATTTTTGTGCTGTTTAATTTTTATTCAATCAGTATATTTTAGTAGGTACGTATTGTACCAACTAGAATGCATTTGCTATCAGACAGCTCTTTTTGCCCTAAAACTTATACTCTATACTTATTTTACCTGCTTAAAGACATGTAGGTAGGTATACATCTACATATAAAATAACTTACACAATTGTAAAACCAACACACTCCTAGAATCTAAAATTACGTACCTCTTCTTCTTCTTCTCCTCCTTCGCCTTCTCTCCCAACTATTTGGGGTCGGCCACCCTGGTCCTACACTTCCAATTAACTCTATCTCCCGCATCTTCTTCACTTACTCCCACCTTCCTCATATCACTAGCCATCACATCCCCCCCATCTCTTTTTCGGTCTTCCTCTAACCCTCTTATCAACAACATGCATTTAACATATTAATCTTACTGTATCAGTCTCTTCCCTCCTTATAATACATGCCCAATCCATATTAATCTATTCTCTCTCAATTTGTCTACTATCGAAGCTACCTCTATACTACCTCTGATATACTCATTCCTTATTTTATCCTCTCTAGTAACTCCACTCATCCAAATTAACATTCTCATCTCAGCGACACTCATTCTCAGTTCTATCTTTCTATCTACTGCCCAACATT
>JAIPRL010006080.1:0-29044 GCA_025469235.1 Pemphigus obesinymphae | reverse complement strand
GGGGGGTTAGTGTTTTAATTTGGACTACTGATTGAAGTTATTTTGTATGAGCAAAAAAAAAAGGTCCACATCTCACCTTTTAACCATTTGGCCGTCTGGACTCTGCAAAGCTCGTAAATAAGCAAAAAAAAAAAAAAGATCATCGACTTATTTCTTTTTTGGCATGGACCTAACACCAATAGTCGATTAGCCGATTGACAACACGATTTGGCCGACTGAAGCAACTTTGGGGGCAAATTAGTTATGCCCCTGGCTTTATGGCCATAGCCCCCCTTTATATATTTGCGCTAATGGTATAAGGGGCGGAAAAAATTGGTTGCCCTAGGTGCCAATTATGGTTGGCACGGCACGGCCGTTTATTATCGTTTCGTAGTCCAAATACAACGGTCGACCGTCGAAATATAACCAGTGATGTTCCTACACATTTTTTTGAGAATATACTAAACCGTTAAGCAGGAACGAGCCAATGACATATTTCTGGGTGTGCCGACTAAAATCCGAAATACTCCTAAATATTCCTTGAAATAAGCACATAAAAAAAAAAAAAAGGTCATCAACTTTCCGTTTTTACCTAACAAGCTGAGTGAAAGACTGAAACTTTAGAGGCCTTTCTGCTGTACTTATGTTTTTTTCCTTTGCGTATAACTTGAGATTTGAGAGTATACCCTATGGGAACACCACTGAATATAACATATTATTATACTCAATTCATATTGTTAACGCATTCTATCGGGTGAATAGCTGACGTGTACAATTTTCTATGCTGGTGGCCAATCTATAGTAGGTAATTATAATAATAAATTTAAATTAATATAATAAAATAATTGTATAATAATACAAAATAAATATATTCCAAAAAAAATGCCTAGAGTATTCGTAAATGTTTATAAAGGTAACAAATAGTATCGACTTTAAGTTATAATCGGGTAATATAACCTGATATACTATTTAAAAGGACACCACGCATGCATTATTTTATCATAAAAAACTGTTTTGCAAGAAAAAAATTGTTCTTAGGCTGTTGTTATAATTAAGAAACTACATTTTGACACAATATTATTGATAAAGGAATCTATGATCTACCGTTGTTTTTTTAAAAAAACATAAAAAGTTAAAGAACCATTTTTTGGAAGATTTTTACAGATAGCATAATATATCAGTTATACTCGCAATATCGAAAAAAAGACAAAAGTAGAATACAGATAATTTTGTCTAAAATATTGTGTCAAAATTTTATTTTCTAATTACAACTATAACTCGAGAAAAATCTCGTAAAACAGTTTTGTTAAAAAATATTGTGATTACACAACAATAAAAAGTGGTACCTACTAACACATTATATATATTTTATCTAGTAATAGTTATGTACTTATATGAAACTGAGCTATTATAAATATATCATATTACATTTTAAAATATACATAAGGTTACAAAAATCATATTTATTTCTACATAGTTTGATCTTTAATTTAATGTTAAACATAGGTAGGTACCGAGTAGGTATATAATTAATATTAAGAGTTGTGTATACTACACCGAAGCTACGTTCAGAATCGTTTTATTGATGCAATACATCCACTAAGAGTACCCTGCCCAGTAGCAAAGTGCATCCATCCCTACTGACCAGCTTTTTTTTAAAATGTACTTAAATATTTTCAAATGATAAAATTTTTATTCTTCTTGAAATTTCATAAAAACTGACTATACAGAACCTCTTAAAAATTGCATGTGTAGCGTCCTCTTGGTAGGTAATGATGTAGGTTAATCTGATGATGACTTATAGACGATACTATTTTTACCTTTATATACATTTTGTAAATATTCTAGGTATTTTTTCTTTTTATGTATTAATTTTGTATTATATATATATAATATTGTATATATATAAATATCCTTAAACTGCAAACTGCAGTCTTATAGTATTTTGATCAAACATTTGAACAACGTCTTCTTTTTTATTACATTAGAATGATCGTGTTCATACATTTTATAATAATTGTTATTAACAAAACTACCACTATTACTGAATAACTGCAATAAATTTAGCATAAATAGCTTAAAAAAAACCCGGCTAATGGGGGGGGAGGGGCTATAGCCCTTGCTTAATGCCTATAATTCAGTTATGCATTATCAACATTGCTGGTAACATACATGACAAATGCAAACATCTGATGCTCACCCTAATGTTCATAATTATTCCTTTTAATTTGGAATAGAGTACAGAAAAATAAATAAATCAAATTATGATAATTTCTACAACAGTATATAATATTTAGTATATAGCACTTTAAATTGCAATCAAATGGACAATATAGGAAAAAGTAAGCTATTTAAAGAGAATATCTTGGAACCTATTTGTAAAATATCGTCTTATTAAGAAGTTACTACCAATAAAAAAACTAAAAACATAACTCTTTTGATAAAAGATTCCATGGAAGCCCTCGAAAATATTATTTTCTTTAACTTTGACAATAAATGTTTTAACTCAGTTAATCTAAACATAATTCACAATTTAAGTAGTGTAATGTTTTCCATATTTCTCATTAGTCAAATGGAGATAATAAATGCAGTATAGCGTCCTTTTAACCAACTCCAGTGTAATATATTAATGTTCTTATATTATAGTACTTAATAATTACTATAGGATTACAAATAAAAAATAAAACTAATTTTTAAAATTATATTTTCTTAATTTATTAGATTATACATAAATATAAATAAGAAATAACAATAGGGGGAAATATCTAATACTGATAGTCTGATAAATAGCACTCAGTTAAGGATTTATAATGTGTGTAGCTAACACGTATTAAGGGGTACATATACATAATTATATAACAATTATTAACAAGAAATAAAATAAAACAGGGATAGCGTTTGGGTCATAATTGGCGCCTGATAGTTTACATTTGTAATGCCATGAACAACTAACTACAGAGGGTAAAACAAACGAAACAAAATTAACAATTTAATAAAACAAAATTACAATACCGCTTATATCTAATATATTTACAGATCAAATTTGTTTAACTATTTTTTTTCTTTTTTACATACTTATGTGAGCTTTTTTGAGATATTTAATAGTATTACACTTATAACATTGAACAATAACAAAATGTAATGTATTTAACCTTGTTATATTACGCCTTAATTGAAAAACTTATCTTATTAATGATAGAGCAAAAAAATTTAATAATAATGTAATTATCATATAATTTGGACGGCGAATAAAAAAAAAAAAATACCTCCTTCCCTTTCCATGTTTTTGTATTATTAAAATAAAATGTAATGAAATATTTACACTTGGAATATAATCATTTTAAAACTAAATTATATACCTATGTATATGAAAAAAAATAAATGTTAGTAACTAATATATTAATTATTTTGGTTAAGATTAATTTATGATAGCACTATACCATTTAATAATAATAATTTTAATATCAAGGAACGTCAAACAGAACATAACAGATCAACAGGCAAATTTTTTAGGTACAACAACGTTTAACATTTTTTATAGATACCAATATCCTTAAGTTCAAGGCCTGAACTCATTATAATTAATAAGGTGCACATCTCTGCAATTGCAGAATATCAAAAATGTACACTCCACATATAAAATTATTAAAAACTAATATCTCTACGAGATTATTATATAAATAACGTTTGGCACTTGTCCAAACTTTGGGTACATTAGGTACCAATATTAATTTTTTAAACAATTAACATCAACTAGATATCTAAGTATTGAATTTTTCTGTTCCGTTGCTCGATGATGGTATGGAAGTAGATTTACACAAGTCTAAAGTCAAACGTTGTTTGGTATGACACAGTTCTCCTAATGTGGGTGAAAGCGGTTCTTTGGGTGTTTTTGTATCACTGCTTTCAACTACATTGTCCATTTTCAATGATAGTATTTTACCCAACGTTTTTATGTCCATGTTATCCATCTCTGCCTTGGCTAGTTCTTCATCTAATGTAACTGCACTTACAAGTGATATAGGTTCTTGTACATCTTCATTTAATTTGGCAACTATATATATAAAATAAATAAAAAGTATAAATACCGGATTTAAAAATAATTGTCTATATTTTTAGTTTATACTTATGTTTTTAGGTTTTAATGCATTTAAATCAGCTGCATTAGGTTCAAAATTGTCATCAACATAGTTTGACTTTTGACCTGGGAAGAATTGACTCTGATTTGTTTCGAAAGGTTGATTTGAACTACTTATATAAAAATCATCATCAAAAGTTGCTATAAATCAAAAAAATATTATTAAAAATATATTCTTCATGTGGTGTATTACGTATACATATGAACTAAGTCTCACTCACTTAAGGGAAAATTGAAGTTATTTTCATTTGAGAAGGTTTGAATAGGGTTGCATGCTTCATCGTCAATAAATGATGGACTAAGTAAATCTGTTTTTAATGGACCTGCTCCCCAATCTAAAATGAAATAATAGAAAACATTAAATTATTTATATCTATCAAATATTTAATATATGAGTATTTATTTAACAAACCACCAAAGGATGATAAATCAAAATAATTAGACGTATGGTCCCAAATCGGTCCAATGTCTAAATCAAATGTTTCACTATCATCTCGTGGATACTCATAAACACAATGATAATTTTGTTGCTTAAATGACACAGATTTTTTGGCACCCTGAAAAATATGTTTTATGATATTGCATCTGAAATAAATATAATTTAGTCTACCAACCGATTGTAAAATTGAATTACGTAGTGAAGTTTTTTTGGGAGTCGCATTACTATTCCATGTGGAAGGAACAAACTCTACTTCGTCATCATCACTAACATCTTCAGATTTTGCAAATTCATTATCGTCACAAGTATCATCTTTATTACTGAACACACTCATACTACAATTACTTATGACTTTGTCATTTTGCAATGGAATTGGTAATATTTTATGAGATTCTTTTACAGAATTTTCGTTAACCAACGATACTTTAAACTCTCTGTGAGTTTTCTCTTCAGTAATCGTAGAATTGGAATCTAAACTCTTCCAACAATCCGTTTCATAAATGGCTTGTGTTTTTAAACTTTTATCTACATCAATTGTTGATAAATTTGGTTCCGAGTTACTTATAAGTGTCAATTCATTAACTGTTGGCCAATTGTTACTATTGAAATTTATTGAATTTGGTAATGATGTACAATGTTCGAGGTTATTTTCACAAAATGTATCAGAATTCAAAAACATTGTTAACCAGTTTTTATTTTGACTGTTGTCGAAAACATCCAAGTTTTCTTTCGAACTACTTTTGTGTGGAGAATTTAATAGTTCTTCAATACTTTTAATAGCATTGAATTGTTTGTCTAATGGTAAATCATTATTGCTGTACGTTGGAGAGATAAATTGATCAGAAATATCAGCAGACTCAGATGACGAATAAGACACAGCTGCAGCAGTTTTACTAGTAGACCCGGGTGATAATGAATCAGGTGAATATGACGCAGCGCTGTCAGACTCTAAATTTTCTAATACATCGTCTGTATCAGAGTTGACTTCTTCAATTGTATATGTGTTGTTTAACACTTTAATTTCTTGTTTCTCCGACACGTCTGTGTCCAATATAATTGCTTCATTAGTTATAGTATCAATAATTAAAACATCATCTTGAATATTATCCAATTCTGATGAAGAATCGACCAGTTTTTCTCTACTTATAACTAGATGGTCGGTAGAAGTATCTGTTAAAATACATGAAGGACTTGGGTTTTCAGAAAACGTATCAATTATTTCAGGATCTTCATCTTCATCTTCTTCAAATATTGTGGATAATGGTGGAGGATAAACATTGTAATGTATAACCATATCTGTACGATCAGTATTTTCAACTTCATCGCTGTTTTCTTCCATTGAGATGTTTAAATTTCTTGAATCATTATCATTTTGATTGACTTTACCTCTCAGCTCTTGTCGTATAGCTTCGGCATATTCTTCATCTAATGATAATTCTTTATTATCAGTTTCATCATCATGATTTATAGTTTCTGGTAACCAACCCGAAGAATTTTGATTTGGCGGATGCAAATACCAAGATTCTGAAAGACCTTCGATGATGTCATCAATTTCATATTGACCTTTGATTTCACATTGTTTACTATCTTCGTCAGAGATTCCTTCAAATTTAGGCTGATCATTCTGAGGATTATCTTCATACAGATCATGAACCTTTATCACCGTGATTTCATTGTCATCTTCGTCTTCAGATTTGTCGTTCAAAAACTCTGTACTGCCATCTTCACTTGTTATTTGTTCAATTTCACAACCTGAGTCATCAGAACCATTTTTTAACACAGCAATATTGTTATAGTAACTGTAATTTTCGTTTGGTTCATTGAACATGTAATTCGGAGTACTTAAACTTTTGGTTTCTAGAGGATCTTTAGTTGAGATATCTTCACAGTTTGTGTAGTCAGAAGTATGTCCAGAATCTGAATCTAGCGTATTATAATTGGATTCTTTAACAGCATCGATCAAGACTATATTTTTTGATGCACATCCAACTTTTGTGTCTTCAGATTCATCCAAGATAGTAGGTTTACTAAAATCGAATATATTGGAATCCCATTTCATTGACTCGTATGGATTAAATGTAAAACTAAAATTGTCAAATATTGAATTATCTATTTTTTCACTTACTGGCTTTTCTGTTAGAGTGGACGTAACACCTTTATAGTAATCTATTGTAAAATTTTCACATGGACCTAGAAGGACAGATGAATTACTAGCAATTGTAGAACATTGAGTCGTGTTTGGTAAAATGAATGGATTATTTTTATTAGTTTTTTCCGAGGCTTCAATCTCTAAAAAAGGATTGGTATTGATATTTTTGGTATCCTTTTTTACTTTCATACTATTATCGATTTGTAAAGATAAATATGAAAGTGAATCATCATCTTTATTTTTTAATGCAGTTTGGAATTTTTTCAAAGTGTTCTGAAAATCATGATCATCTTGTGCTTTTCTTAAATCACTATCACTAGTATATGTAAGACTATTTAAGAGCGGAACGGCTAATCGATTATTCTTAAAACTGTTTTGTCTTGATAATGAATTTAATGGGGTCTCGCTCTCACTACTTTCACTAGCATCAATATGAGTCAGTATCATTAAATCCGCAACACTTTTTGATTTTTGTTTGACTTTTTCAGAAAATTCACCTCGTTCAATTCTTAATCTCCATTGTTCATCTTCTGTATCCGTTCCCGACGATTCAGTACCAGATCGTCTTCCTTGATATGAGTTATCATTATAGGAATTTCCAAATAGCGGACGACTTATTTTGTTACTAGCTATTGGACCAAGTCTAAAATTAACAATTGGTGGAGAGCATTCAGCATCAGATGATGTGGGTTCACCAGCTAAAGCTTCATCCAATTCTCTAATAGCATTATTTATGCCTTCCATAAATTGAATACTATCATCTGTCCTTATCCAAGGATCATTTGATGCTGTTAGATCCTCAAACGATCCATGTAATATTTCTAATGATGGAGATTTTTTTGATTGGTTAAATACATCAACACCACTAGATGCAGATGGCTGAGAACTAATATCACTCATGTCATCAGCATATATTTGAACTTCACTGGATTTGGGTCTATTAACAGAGCTCATACCTGAGTCACTATCACTTTTAATAAAATCTTTAGAAAACATAGGACTGGAATTAGAAGAAATAGGATCAAAATTAGCTTTCAACATGCTATAAGTTTCTTCCAAGGATGATATAATTTCTGGGAATGTTGGTCTTTTTGATGGGTCACTAGTCCAACACCGCAACATAACTTGATATCTAAATATAAATAAATTTAATTAAATATATAAAACATGTATTAAAAAATATAAAAGTATAACAAACATTTGTTGAGAAAGTTTATGATGTTTAGATGATGGAGGAAGTAAAAGTGGTGTACGTTCGATAAACACTGCAGATAATACTGCTAAATCACTAAGAGAACCATAAGGTTGAGCACCATTCTCCATTATTTCCCATATTACAACCCCAGCACTCCACACATTTCCTTCTACAGTAACCTAAAAACAAAACAAAAAAAGTAATAATACATATACAGAATATGTATTTTAACGGTTTAATTTTTTATATTTACCTTTTTAGTTTCAATTACAGAATCAGATACATTTAAGGTTTCTGGAGAACACCATCTAATAGGAAGAGCCACTCCTTCTTCAGTCAAATAATAATCTTCTTTATATGATTGAGTGCTAATACCATAATCACCAATTTTTACAACATTGTCAGGAAACACTAGGAAGTTTCTTGCAGCTACATCGCTGAAAATATTATATAATAATAATTATTAATAAAAAATTATGTAAAATAGATAATCAAGATAAAAAAAAACTTTAAATTTATTGTTTCAATTGTAAAAATGTCCATGTTTTGTAGACACATTGTAATATATACCTATTTATAAATATGGGAAATTATTATATTAAATTTTCATAGTGGATATAAAATTTTAACTTTTCTACTAGGTACTTAAGACTACATCTTAAATCATCCTATATAAAAATGTACTTTAACCACTTTAATATCAGAGAATAATAAAAAAAAATCCAGTAATCTTTATTTTTTGAAAAAATGAAAAATATCGTTAAATATCTAACTATATGTAAAAAAAAAAAAAAAACATATTATTGTGAATATCCTTACGTATGCACAACTCCACTTTTTAAATATTGCAGAAGACCATTGACTACTTGAACAGACATTTTGAGTTTACGTTCCAATTGTGTTTCATATTCATTAGTATCTGTGTGTTTACGAAGCCATGCTTTTAAATCTCCCTAAAAACAATACATTGTTAAGCTTATGAGCATTTTTGATCAGTGGCATACTTTCAGGAGGGGGAGACCCTCCAGGAATAAAGTAAAATCTTACTAGAATTCAATTGTATATTAACAGTCTATTTATTAAAAATAGTTTATATCATTAACAAATTATTATATACATATTATTTATATACGAACTTGTATTTATGTTAATAACATAAAACAGATAATTTTTAAGGGGTTATATATAGGTAATTCTTCCATCGACTGTATAATCTGTCATTGCGCGAGTTAGTAAATTATCATTAGTGTATATAATATAATAAAGCAATGATATATTATTTTAGTGTAGACACACATGCAAGTAATTTTAACGGTAAAATGTAATTAATGTATGAGAAGTAGTTTTAATGGCTTTTTTATAAAAATAAAAATATATTTGAACTCGTTCACAACTTTAACTTCCATTGATTACAGGACATTTTATTTTTAAAAGTTCTTTATCGAATTTTCTCATAAAAATTTCTTAAATGGAAAAATGCTCAATTGATGCAAAGTATCATTAAGTATTATTAAACTTAATAACAATTTTAAAAATAAAAATAAGAACAATGAGCAAAAATTTGCCAATTTTTTCAGGTTATTGGGTAATTTAGGTGAAAATGAATACCTATGGTGTTATTTTTTACACCTTTATAAAGGAGGGAGAGAGGGCAAAGTTTCTATGCATCTTCTTAAAACCCCTATTACAGAGAAATTAAAAGTATGCCACTTTCCTCAATAATTTTGGTACTATAAATAATAATATTACTAACCCAAGGACTAGATTCAAATATCAATAATAATGGATCCATTTTGATACAAGCAGCTATTAGTCCTAAAATTAAGTGATTTCCATTTTTCGCTTTTATTTTATGTGGAGTTGCTTCTTGTAAGAATTTTAACCGTTCAGAATCAGTAGCATCATCTCTTAAAATGCGTACGACTACTTTATTATTTTCACCTTGATTCAAACCAACTACTTCACCACTCACCACCTGAAAAATGTTGGAATGTTTATTCATCCATTTATATATATATATATAATTTATATTATTGGTATTACCCTTCCAAACCATCCAGAACCAAGTTCATGATGAAATTGTAATCGAGACCGTGGAAAATTTGAAAGTGAATCATCTAAAATAGTTCAAATATAACAGTTATTAAATACAAACATTAAACGTTTCAAAACACTTATATTCTACTCACTTAGCCATTCTTTAAATAATGATTGATATTTAATAGATGGCGATAGCTGTTCAATGTTGATGACAGTGGAATCTGATCTTGATAATTCGTTATTATGGAGATTGCTAATAGGGTTAACAAATGCCAATCCTGGAGAACTGTAATCCCTCGTCGATAGCACTTCATTTTGAAATTCCTTAAAAAGATAAAACATTTTTTAGGAAAAACGTACATGTCATAATATTATTGTATTTAAATTGATGGACGGTCCAAACCTGTGATATCGAAGAATCCTTTAAGGAAAAGCATAAAAAAAAAAAATATATATATATTAAATTAAATTCGGGTAGTTTAATTTCAAATAAATTTGTGTAAGGATGATTGTGGATACACGATTATTACACAATAGGAAAATACTAATGTGAAACGTGACGATAATTTATACAATTATTATTGACCATATTTCTATGTTTATAACGAGATTCAACCATGTAGCGCCACGGTATAAAAATTTTCATAACAATATGAAAATATTTGGCGCTGGTACAGTAAACTGTAATGTAGGAGGAGGTCGATGTTCTCTGTTGGACAATGAAACTTCGTACATTGGTCATGGTTCAGGCTATACAGAAAAGATACAAGACACACACCGACATCATACACATGATGCGAACAATGAAAATTTAGCCGTCAAAAATCGTCCGAGCAAAATCTTATACTCGTTTAATTACACGCTATTCGTACCCATATCGAGACAAATTATTAATTGAAATTGAAAACGCGTATTAGTTCCAAAATCGCATTTTCATCGTTCGAATTTGTCGAAAACACCATTATTTCAATTATAACTCCCCTCTTATATAGTTGGGAGAGGAGAAGGCGACGGAGAAGAAGAACTCGTATTTTATTCATTATTATAGGTAATACCTAACACCTTTTAGGGTTTGCATCGGTTACATAAAAAAAAAAAAAATGTACCGCACACTTTTCTTCTTTACGATAGAAAAATGCGGGGGCGTCACCAGACAATTTTTTCTGTGAGGGGGCAAATATATTGGTACTCGTATATTGATTTATTTGGGTTGATATTTTGGCATATCTATATTATATATGTTGAAGGCATATAAGGCGAATAGAGAAAACTGAAAGTTTTAAATAATAATAATAATACAATTGCGTAATAGACTTATGAAAAACTAAATTATAGTATTGAAAACGATATACCTACATAGGTTTTTTAACATTTTATAATCAATTTTTATCATGTGTCTATAGACAAATTCGAAATCAAATCAAATGATTGTGTATTCACAAAATAAGATAACTCTGTGGTATATTATCTAAACGAGGGTACATAAAAAAATACTAAGATGAATTACACAGCGAAACAGACGGACAAACGGCATTAGTAAATATTAAATAAATACTCGAAATTTAAATTTGGTTATAGATAGAACAAAACCAAATTTGGGTAGGGCGTTTGCCCTACCTTTCATACCCCTCATTTACACCCCATATTATAACACAGTCAAAATATTATAGTTAGAAAATAACAGAGGATATTTATGGTCAGAGGAATAAAAAAAGCGATTTTTAGGTTTTTTTCAGTGAAATTAAACCACATATATAAATTTATTAATTCAATAAAATTAGGTACATCTCGAAATGATTTCGTCCAAAAATATACAATATTGGCGAACCTAATATACGAAAACGTGTTTAAAAATTTGCGTGTGAGCAGTGAGCATGAATTAGAATGCAATTCTTACTTTATTCTAACTTTGTATTTAAATTAAAAAATAATAATAACACATAATATAATAATATCTGAGAACCTAAGTGACGACGGACAAACTGTCCGGACAGCTGGTTTTTTTCGGAATTTTAATGAAAAAAATTTTCTCAGACATTTATCGAAAAAGTGGAAAAATGACATCCCTAAAGTAAGTTCCCAATTTAATTTACAATTAAAAAATGGGTACACAAGTATAGCGACTGGATCAAGTTTTCTGGATAAAAAGTTGTTCGCAGAAAAATAAAATCGGTAAAAGAACTAAATCCGTCCAGCGTCTTTCGGGTAGGACAAAATCCGCCCAAGATTATTTTATTATTATTGTTTTTTTAACTTGATAAATATTTATAAAAATATGAATACAAATCAATTTTATAATTCCAACTATTAGTACATTTAAAACTAAAAATTGAATTGCGAAATGTGAATGGTGATTATGGTGTAAACTAGTGGCGTCATTTCAGTTTTTGAAAGGGAGGGGCAAAAGTTTTGACCAGTCCACAATAAATGAAAAAAAAACCGCTCGCTACGTTCGCCAAACTCTTCCCGCGTACATTTTATCTCAGTAAAATTACCAATTACCATCTTCAATAATTTTATATTTATTGTCATAGGCTGCACAAAGGCCTAATTTTTCCGGGAGAATAACAAAAAAAAAAAACGAGACGAGAGACTTTTTGGACCGGACACTATAGAATAGATTTATGGAAATTAAATATAATATATATATTAATATTCATTTACGGAAACCACACAACAGCTAAAGAACATATAAAATAAATAGCCAGTGGTAAAAAGTCGATACTTAAAATATATATAGTATAGGTACATGAAGTATTGAAGTATACACACTTTACAGAGTACACAGCACAGCGCTCGGATTTTAATTTGTTTTCTCAATATATTGATATTTTGTGGAAATCAATAAGTAAAATAACCTGTAATGGACTAGGTATGAATAGGTTCCCATTCAAAGTTTTCAATTCTAACCATACTATACTATTGATAACATCTATCAGTATCTATTTTAATATTATTATTATTATTTATTTTACGAGTACGCCGAGTAAGAGGTATGCGTGTAATTACTATACGTATTATCTATACCTACGCTATAATAATTAGTTATGACTCAAATTAGTACGAATTATGTCAGCGGCTCATAAATATAGCCCGACACCGGCCCATATTTGGTCGGACACGGGCCCGCTGCCAACAAGGGGGGAATGTCCATCCTGCACCCCCGCCCCCCACTGTTGTAAACTCTTCTAATCGTTTTTAAATTTTAAATAATTTTTAAAATGTACCAATATCTGCGAATAATAAAATATTCAAAGCGATTCGTATTTAAAATTTATTACTGGTTAAAAAAAAAAAAAAAATCTGGCGGATTTTGTCCTAGATTCTATAAAATAGGTATAGGCATCCCTTGTGTTCCGCTCATCACGAATCTTAAACAACTGAAATGGAAGTTTTCCACGTGATCCTCCATTAATTTAACAAATGTTGAACAATAATTGTACGTAAATTTAAACAATATCATAATATGACCATCATTTGTCTCATCGATAGTGTATTTAAGAAAAAAGAACAAACGTCGAATACCATAATAGAGATTGTATATGTTGTTTTATCACTGTGGTGCCAGCCAATACGATAATATTGTACCTATTATTTCAGATTTCAAAGAATACCAACATTTATTATTGACTTATTTCAAAGAAAAAGAAGGTACCTGACAATAAATCATTGTACCTATTCGGAAAACGGTTTTGGGACGTCAAGTTTTTAGAACTTCGTAAAAACATTTCGATAAAACTCGATTGAGCGGTTTGACCTTTCTGCAATACGACTGCACGCGTTTCGGTCATGACAATAGAATATAAATTTAGGGTAAAATATATAATATGTACAATTGGGCGTAAAAACATTGCAATGTTGCCACTTGCCACATTAGGTATACGCTATATTTTTAGTAATATATTATATTTATATACGACGTAATAGAAGTACACATAAACCGTATTTAATCTGTTGCTTACACGACGTGGTGTTTCACAGCAAATCCGGAGATATTTTCGGAAAAATTTACAATTTCAAATCTTATTACCCAAAAACTACGAATTCTATTAAAAGAAATCTAAAAATAATATCGAGTTTCGTCTTTCTAATGTTTTTATTACCTGGTAAAATAATGAAAAGTGTAGATTTTATAAATAGCTGCTAATCTTCAATGAAATAATATCCTTCGGTGAACATTTTTACCTTTCTTAGACTCTTAGTGTTCACAAATTAATTTTTTTTTTTTTACATTTTTATAACAAATTTCATCGATTTTCTAAGATAAGAACGACCTTATTTGTCCATTTTTCATCTATGATCCAATTCTTATGAAAATTATATCAGAAAAAAACATTTTATTGCAATGAAACTCGTGCTTGCACAGGCTATAAAATACATAATATTTAAACATGAATATTAACATTTATTATAGTCACTAGAGAGTATATTAAATATTTAAAGTTTTTTAATTAGGTGTATGCTTTTATAAGTAGATAAATATAATTAGCATTAATTAGGGATGTGCCACGGGTAGTTCTCCTGGGAATGGTAGGTAATACATTTTGCATTCTATATCAAGTTACATATTATCAAAATACTATAATATACTTTTTAGTCTCATGATTACCTAGTACTTTTAATAAAACACATTAATACCTAATTATTTTGTTAAATAATGTGTACAATTGTGGTTTGTTTGTTTAATTATTTACTTAAATCATTTTTGAGTATATTTGTAAGTATAGGTAGGTAAAATTATATTATTGTATCTTTTATTTAGAATTTAGTAAATATAGTATGTGAACTATGGTCCAATGTTTTACAAAGGAAAAATAGGAAATACTAGGTTTTAGTTATATTTTTGAAAATAAATAAATAAATGCTATTATATAATTGCAATGCAATGTATTATAGAAATAAACCATTTTTCAAATGCACCAATAACCAACATATATGTAATTGTTTATTTTATTTAAAGAGTTTTTTTACAGTGAGAAATAATTAAATAAGTTTGGATCATTAAAATATGATTTCATCTGGTAAAAATTGCAGTAAAAGTGAAGACTTTAATGTGATTAGTTAACCAATTAGGAAGAAAGAACTAGGTAATAAGAAGAAAATAGGAGTTTAGCCTGCGTTTAAAATTTAAAATACATAAACATAAAACACATAATATTTCATAGTTTTTGGATTTTAGATGTACTTATACAATAGCTAGTATAACATAAATTATATAATATAATTTGCAATGATATAACTAGTAGGTACCTACTACAGAAGACTAGACCAATATCCATCATAGAAATAATTAAATTTAATATAAAGAAACTAGACTTTACTACCTACATAATATAATTAATATTAATACTATTATCATATTAAGAGAATGATAGAATGTCATTAGTCATTTCATTTGCATTTGTTGTTTCAGCCTATCTTTTAATCAGATTATATGTATGAAAAAAAAATACAATTGTACCATCTATATTAGAATATCAGATATTTAAATATTAATGGGAAAAAAAGTATTTTTGTAAAATCAAAATACACCATGCTTTGCTAAAATCAAATTTTAACTTTAAATATTCCAAGTTTCTAGAACATTTTATTGTATAAAAATGAACCACATTACTATGAAAAAATATTAATTTTGATTAAACAAATTATACCACTTGTCAATCCTAAATAATTTGAGCAAATCCACATCATTGTACATTATTTAGGTTAAATGCAAACATGTCTATTATATACTGAACCGATTCCTACTACAATGTATTCTAGTTTTTATATCTTCAATTTAACTTATCGGTGTTCATAGAAAGAAAGTATAAACACAAACAATTTGGAGAATCACCCATAAACCTACATTTATTTTCTTATGAATGATCTGAAAAACTGAGTTTATATTTTATACCGATATTATAAATTGATGGTTTCTATTATCTATTATATAATCTACATTTAATGGATTTCAATATTATAGTATAAGAAATAATAAGTAAGGTAATAAAGTAATAAGAAATTGGAAACAATTATTGTGGAATTAAATAAACAACAAAGTGTAAATAAGTACATACCTACATAAAATGAATGTTAAAAAAAAAATAGAAGACTAACATACTATAAGAGTAAATCAAAAGTGCACACATGATCCAATAAGAATGAGGTGAACATAACTGTAACAGCCATCAGACAATGTTGGTTTTTTTTTGTATAGATATTACCAATGATACTCAATAACTCGAGCTACAATAGTTTTTATATACCTACTCATTCAGTATAAAAATAATTTAACCACAAAATTGCCTAGTAAACCACAATACCTAATTCATTTTCTAGTTGTATCTAACCATTATAGGGGAATGTAAAATAATAAACAAATTGTTCATTTTACAATGTATGTACAAAGTTATAGAACAATATAGGTATATAATATTACTTTACATAGTAAACGTTATTTATGTTTTACCGTAATTATATAATTATCATTCTTATTTCCAAATATTGTCAGTCTAAATCACAAAGGTTGTATCGCCACTTTTTAGATTTTGATATTATCTGCGATTAAAATTGGGGAAAAAATATTGCATTGTTTGATAAATTTGATTTCTCCATTAAAAATCGATTATTTTAAAATTTAAAACATATGTCAAAATAACTTACTTTCCAAAATTTGTACTTCAGTATATTTTTTTCTTCTAAAAAATTGTGTAATTTTGGACATACAATACAACTTTTGCAATTTAGATCAACAATATGTCATATCAATATATGAATACTCAATATTTGAAATATATACATTACCTAAAATGTTTAATACAAATACATTTGTGCAATGTAAAATAAAAAGAATAATACCTACATTTTAAGAGAGCGCTACAGAGAAAAAAACCATATGCATGTGTTACTGGAAATACAAAAATTCATTTTTATATGGTTTATTTTTCACAGTAGAATTATAATACTTGCAAACACACACAATTAATACCTTTATTGTATTATAGTTTAATTAAATTATGCCTATTGGTAAATGTATTTAAGTGATTTGTGATTATATTTTTATAATAACTTTAAGTCTAGAAAATATATGATATAGTCCCATGGATACATTTTAAGTTTTTCAATAAATTACTTTTAGCAATTACAATTTTTAGAATAACTTGAATCATTGATACACGTTCACATTCTACAACTACAGTTTGTATCTTAATAATCACAGTCAAAATTTATATAAAATATAAAGGATGAGAAAGATGCCTGAACATGTAATTTTTTTAGTCAAAAATATATATAAATGAATGGTTTTACATCCTCTTATTTCTCAAACTTTAACATACTAAGGTTTGCATCTTCACATATTAAAGGTCGAAGATGGTTCCTGATAGCTACAACAAGCATAACTTATCAAATTAAGTTAAAAAAAAAATATATTTTTAATTTTGAAAAAATGAACACAGTAAATATTCTCGTTTCATATTTTGACTGTGATTACTAAAAGAGAAGACATTGCAGCCCCACACTAGGCTCTTGATGCGCTCACATCTAGCTAGTATCAACATTATCCATCTAACATATTACAATGAAATATATTAATAATAATATTATAATTTTTTTTTTTAAATACATATATTAGGTATATGGATATGAAAATTACCACTGTATACCAATAGTCGTGAATGATTGAAAATGTATCAATAAGATTTATCATCACGGCAGATTGTCAAAGTTATAAATAAATATTCAGTGTGTTACCAAAACTAAAGAATAATTACTATGATTGTTATTTGAAACCCTGCAAATTTATAGTAACTATAGGTTATATACTGTCTTGCCAGTAAAAATTAGATTTTTATATATAAATATTCAGAATTTAGAGACACATTTCTTTATGTCCTTATACCTACATTGCAATATAATATTTTAAATACAGGTTACTGATTATCTATATAATAATACTTAACTATTAGATATATAGTAATAATATTATTAATATACTTAATTTTGTGATGAATTGCGGGGCTATAATGAACGACTCATTAGTTATAGAATATGAACATGATTTTTAACAAGTATTGTGATAACACAACAATAAGAAATGGTAGGTACTGACATAGGGCTATTTGTAAATTAGGTACCTACTTTTAAACATATTTAAATTGATGGATTTTAATTTTTCATAACAATTTTGCTTATACAGAATTTCTAAAGCAGGTATGTTGCATACTCTTACTCTAAAGTCAAATTCAATCCTGCTAAATTCTAGATAGGTAATTAATTACACTGGATTTTGGGTTATGTATATTGTATCTTTTCTATTTGAAACACAAAGCGTTTACGGTGGAAGGTAAATTAAAAATATTAAAAAATATAATATATTTTCTAAAATAGTGTTATTGTTTTATTTACTACCTATTAATTTATAAGTATACAAATAATTAGGTAATACTTTACCTTAAAACTGAATCTATTATTCCGACAACAGTCTAAGCAGCCAATAAGGATAATAACTATACAAATAGTAAAAAGAACAGCTTCTAGCCATAAAGAGTTATTCCATAATGCTGAATTAGAACTTAAACCTGAAAAAAAAAAAATAATAATAATAACATAAAATTATAATATTAAATATTTACGAGTTACTTTTGAATAAAAAAATAATTCATTTTTCATATAAGTAATAACTAATAATTTTAAAATACCTTACTGATTATAAAAAAAAAAAAAAATAATGAATTATTCATTATTTTAACCTGATAATGACTTATGGTAAAAACTAATTGTTACTAAATAATACATTTTTGAATAGGTACTCTAGGCATATTTCCTTGATTGTTTACCGATATACCTATTTTTTTTTTTTTATAACATACCTGTTATTTTTAACAAAATACATGGACAAAATATTACCAAAATTAATCATAGAGTTATTATTAAACATAATAAGATAAAAATATGTAAATAAAACATAAATAATTACTTAAAAATTTTAAATGAAATAATATTTTAACATTTTTATATTTGAATAAAATAAAAATCGAGTATTTAGTGTGTTAGTTTACAGAATTCACGGGAAGTGGAGTTGGTTATTTATTCAGGTGAGATATTAGCAAATATAGTAGATAGGTACCGACTAGTGAGTATCTATATAAAAAATGGACAGCTAAAATAATTACTTTGTAGGTTGGTAGGTATACCTACATATAGACTAAATGTTGTACTTAGTACTTACCAAATTTGATTTTAAATATTATATACCAAAAGTATTGAAGCACTCCACGAGTAAGCATTATAATTTTCAAATAAAATACAAAATTATTATTTGAATGTTTTCATGATTTAAAATACAGATAGTTTAAATATAATATATGCATACTACTATTATAATATTTAAAATTTAAGTAGGTAGGTACATTTGATTTCATAATCATAAATTTTTTATTTTATTCCTTGGGCCTTTGATGGGAAAACATGGCTCATAATAGTAATTGCACATATTTTGCACCATAGGATAAATTATAACTTAGTATGTTAATTCACCTATCATAATCATCAGCGCAATTAGTGCGCACGGGTATTGCTTGTATAATTAAATTGAATATGAAAAACTACTACAGTTCATTGAGTGTAAAAATATTAAATCGAATACACCATACATTTAAGCTCATTTAAACTTTAAATGTAATATTTAGTTAAATGAATTTAATGAATCGTTGAATTAAGTTCATGTTTTTTAGGGTAGGTAGGTACTTTTCTTTTATTGTATTTTGGCGATGTCCAGAGTATGTTTACCTTGGCACAAATTAAAATACAAATGGACAAACTTACTACACCAAAGTATGTAGGTACTCCGATAAATATATGGGATAAAAATGTATTATTTTACAGATAATTATTCGAAAATTATTTAATAAATGTATTCAATGTATTTAAGCACTACCAATGTAGAAGTGTACATTTTTAAATACCGTGGTGTACTTAAAATTATAAGATAATTAGTGTAAGCTGACGATGATACTCATTAAGAAAGAAAATTGCTTATTTTTGTTAAGTTTGTAAATTAATGATTATTTAGTATAAGAAAAAAAACTTTGTGAAGTGAACGTATAGTTTGCAGTACCTATTAAAATAATATACGTAGCTTTCAAAATATCTTTGATAAATGATAATGTATTAATCACGTATTAATATACCTACCTAGATAGAAAGTATTTCATATATCAATGAGTATATAATAATTCCTATTTTAAAAATAAAAACCAGTTTATTTATTTTTTATCAAGATGAAATGATTTATGATTTTTTTGTTAAAAATGTATTTAATTTTTATTTAGTGTACCTGTATTTATGCCAAAATTATTTTTTTATATATTTGTTTATTTGCACCTACCTACTTAGTTAAATGCAGATTTAAATAGGCACCAAATAAAAGTCTTAGGTAATGTCTATATAGCTATATTTTTGAATAATTAAATACGTATTAGCCATAAATTAAAATGTATTTTTTATAATTCATAAAAAAATATGTAGGTACCCATTAATTTTTACACTATATAATATTTATTATAATTTCAATAATAGTATACATAGTATTTAATGGCATAAAGCTATTTTTAGTTGTCTGATAATTATAAACTAGGTAGCGCGTTAGAAGATTTGTGGGTTAATACAAAATTAAAAAAAAAATAAGTTTTGAAAAAGATAGTTAATAATATAAAATATTATTAGAATATTAGTAATATTTGAATAAAATTATCTTTTTAAACTCGTTTTTTAATTAAATTTTATAAAATGTAGGTATTTTATAAACATAGTAAAATAATATTTTGACATTAAACTTTATAATTATTAATAAATAAAAAAATCTTGAACATAATAAGACTATTATTGACTAAAACCTACACAAATAAAATTACAGTACTTACCTACCTAATTCGATCAATTTAAAAAAATTATTTCATTTTTATTTGAATTAATTTATTTAAAATTTATTATTTAGGTATAATTATAACATTTTGATTATCATTTTAAGTTTTTATTACGCTAAATACACGGGCGATTGTGTAGATAATGCGTACACAGACCAACCGTGTAAACATTTCATACTCGGTCGTTTAGTGCACATGGGTCTGGACTTGTAAATTTGTTTTAATTTTTATATTTGATTCGGTTTTTTTTATGCATGTACCTATATTTTATAAAAATGTTTGGGCAGATTATATTACATCGTAACTCATATTTTTATAATTATTGTTGAGAATAAACAAACGAATAAAATATGTTAATAAATAAAATAAAACAGAAGTATACCTACAAATTTTTTTAAATAATATTAATTAACAGAATACAATTTTAGGTACCATTGCTTAAATATTTTAAGTTAAAATAATCATCTACTAGGTATCTGTACTAAAAATAATGATATAAAAAAATGAAATATAATACTTTTTATAACAATATATAATAATAATAAATACTTATAATACTAAATATAATTATTTATATTAATTTATTATTATTAATAATAAAAAAAAGATTCTGATTGAAGTTCAGTGTATGTGTGTAACATTATTTTCCGATTTATAACACTTTTCCAACATTTACAAAGGGAGTTTTCCTTTAAAATTGTATATAATATAGGTACATGCATAAAAAAACCGAATCAAATATCAAAATGTAAAAATTGGAACAAATTTACAAGTTTAGGCGCATGCACACTAAACGATCGGGTAGGAAATGTTTACACGGTTGTTCCGTGTAAGCATTATCTACACTAGCGCCCGTGTATCTGGACACAGCGTTTTTATTATTTAGTTACTTTCTTATCTGAAAGGTAGGTATACCAAATTAAATAACAAAAATGTGTTTACTTTGAAACTGTTATTGTAATTTTTAAGAAATTTCATTTAGGTATATTTTGTTTTGTGCATTTTTGTAGGTACCTACTTGTTTAAAAATTTTTATGTAATAGGTACTACCTATTTATTATCATAATTCACAATCTCATGTAAATAAATAATGTAATATCTATTTAATACATATTTTGATATTATTGTAAAAATAAGCTTATTTAGGTACCTAAATAGTAAATGTAAGGTATTTTTTTTTTTAATTTTCAATAAGTGGTGACAGGAGGTGCATGTACCCTACCTACATATGATTTTTATTTAATAGTACTCATTAATAGGTACTCTGTCTCATTTAAGAATATCACACAACGGTAGCAGTGGGCATGGTTAGCATGGTAGCAGTGGGCTGCTACATTATTTTTATAACATTTTTTAAATGTGATCCATAGATCTATAGGAAATCTAAGGTACCTGTATCTAACGATGATAATTTAGAATGTAGTAAGTACCTATCATCATTGTACTACCTATGATATTTTCAATCATTTTTTTAACAGCATATAAATTATAAAAATGTTATGTGTATTCTGTGTATAGCATTCTTGAATACCTACATAAAATTATTTTAATTGGAATTTTAAATGCATAATATAATTATTATAAAATGTACAATTAGGTAGGTAATTATATTGTAATATTCCTTAGATAATAATGTCAAATTGGGTAGACGTATACATATAGGTATTTACTATATATATAACCAGGATCATTATGTTAGAAGTATTGTGCTTATCTAGGAAGTTAGGTTAACATAGGTTATTGACAAAATATGGTTTATCATACAGCTTGTTATAAATATACAATATACTATATAGAAAATATAGGTTTCCTTAACATAAATAGGTGAAACAGATTCCTACTTAAGTAACTATTTTAAATTTGTTTTTTTAACAGATTAATAATTATAAGTATTAAGATTAACAGAAAGTCAGTAATTTCAGTGAAACCACAATTTTGAATTGTGTTAGTTAGTGTTTTTACTTTTAATTTTTAATTAAATTACCAAATATACCTAGGTATTTATTATATTTCATTTGATTATTTTATTTAAATAATGAACGCCAAACAGCTTTAGATAAGCTGAAGACAAGATTAATATAATAATAAGAAGAAGAAAAAGAGGAGTCTCAATTAGCTTGTATCATGCAGCGACAGAGTGGTTGATTTTTATCATAATAAGAACAGTGGGATGTGGAGTGGGACAGATTGATGTGTGAAACGAGAAGGTACTTTAAATGGAATTTGCGATAATAGAGTAGGAGAATCTATTTTGCTATTTAGTAAATTTAAATTTGCTACATGTCTACGGTCAGCAAGAGAATCTAAGTGAAAATGAGATAAAACAGGAGAGTAAATATGAGCAGGGCAATCAATTTTGCATATATAGCTGACAGACTTCAGGAATTTACGTTGAACTCGTTCAAGCTGATAAGAGACGTAGCTGTACTAAGGTCCCAGAGAGAATTATTTAGGTCTTTCTCGGTAGGTAGATAAGTAGGTATTTGATTACAATTTAATTTTAAACAATAAATAGATGTATATTGTACGTAGATGTAGATATTTAAGTATCTACCTAATAATGACTGTTAAAATATTATTGGATTCAGTTGTAATGATGAATATTAAAATACAAATACCTACCTAATTGACTAGATTAAAATATAATGTATTATGCGTCATGCGACATATTATTAACTATAGAATTTTGTCTTTAATCATCTGGCAAAAGGTCTAGTGTGAAACCAGTGAGAATAATCATTCTGATAATTATATTAGATACCTAATATAATTATTTTTTCAACTCGATGAAACAAACAACAATTTATCAGGAATGAAAAAAAAAAATTTCAAAATCAAGTCCAGTTTATTTTAATTACACAATCGTGATTTTATGAGTGCGAAATAAGATTTACATTTACTCATATATTGAGGTATTATTGTGTCGAATGTAGTAAGTGGGTCCTATAAAATATAATGTTACACTGATGTGGCCAGGGGGGGGGTAGCTATCTCCCATCCAATTTGAATGCAAGTAAGTATCAATTAATTTTTTGAACAACACTACATATTAGTTGTGACGTGTGTAAATAGTTGGGGCTGAAGACCCTCAATTTTGAACTCAAATATGAACCAATTTGCACTTGTGACACTGCTACATAAGCCATAAACTCTCAAATTGGCTGGAAGATTAAGAGCGAAACAACCATTGGCGGAAATCAGGTTGAATTATTGGGGGGGGGGGGCTAAGACAATACCTAAATATAATTACCAAATTGAAAAATGTTTTTCGCTCCGCTCGAATATAACGTTTTTTAACGTCATTATATTGATGTATAATATATAATTTAACATTACACATCATATATCATCATTTACAACAGACTATTGTAATGAAAATAACTAATAAATCAAATCATAACGCGTATTAAGATAAAAAATAAATAAATTGTAGATTAGAAATAAATCATTTACTTAGGTACATACCTATTTATTATTCGGAACTTATCAAAATCTAAAAAAATAATAAAACACTGCTTTTTTGTTATAGATACCTACTTATATAGTATAATATATTTTAGCTAGGTACCTGTTTATTTTTTATTATATTTATATAGATATACCTATATATAATGGATTTTATATACAGAGACATAATTTTGAAAATAAAATTTTATTGATAAGTCATTTAGTCATACAAAATATTTTGATAAGAACATTATCTAGAGGTTTATGTAGTTTTTTTTTTTTTTTTGATATTTTAATTTTTTTAAGAGTTAAGTATATTTATTTAAAAGAATAAAAATAGTTTTTAATAAATCATAAAACGTGTTTAAATGTATATATTACAAAACGGCCATGTAGGGTGCTAGATATTGTTCTTAATCATTATTTTTTGTTTCATCTTTCTACGATGTTTTTAAGTTTTTATAAATGAGAAATACAAAAGTAATATTTTCAATAAAATTGTATACCTACCTAAACTAAAAAAAAAACAATAAAAAATTAGGTATATAACTATTAATGGGACCAATTATTATTCATTTTTAAAATAAATATAAACATTTTTCAATTGTTAGATTTTAATTTTTCTTAAAATTTTCTAAATATTGCCTAGGTATTCCTATATAGGACTTTTTTAAAATGGTTGTGGTGACATCCTCTTGATTATAAGGAGTAATCAATTATTTTGGTATTATATTATCACAAATGATCGAACAATTAGATATATTTTATACAAAAAAGCCACCCAGATATACAGGTTTATTAAGTTGGTTCAAATTACATCCAGTTTTAAACATGACACTATTTGGACACCTAAGACATATTAAACACGATCTTGACATCACTAGTACTTATTTTAGACACTAAAAATTATTTTGACCATTGTCAAAATCTGACAGTTTTTGTCCATCGGTCCACCATAAGAGCAGGACACGGTCCCAACGACAAGCACAAGTTCTATCCGGGGAGATTAGGTGATCAAATATGTGAAAACCAGACATTTTTTTTCTACCAAACGAAATATTCTTACGTATCTTAGCAAAAGTATCCATATAAACAAATTTCAGTATAATAATTTCTCAAATAAGGGGGCTTGCCAAACTTTTAGGGGGGGGGGCTAAGCCCTCTCAAGCCCCCCCACCGATTTCCGCCAATGAAAACAACGGACAAATACCTATGGTAGTGAAATCGGACCGTTTAATTTCTACCTACATACCTACCTGTTATTATTATTATTGTTTATTGGGCACCTATACCCCTACACTACACCGTAAAAACCGTAATGCAATTATTATTATTATTATTATTATTATTATAGGTGGTAATAGTGCAAATTATCGAACGTTGCAATTACCTCCGATCGGGAACGAGGCGGACGGTTGGATCCAGGGCGAAAGCAAACCCAACCACCACAACGGCGACGGGACGGCTGAGCGATCCATTTCTAGCACTGGGCCTCGGCCATTTCTCTAGCTCGCGGCCACGCCGTTACGCGGACGGGACAATAACAAGGAATCGCTGTTGCCTGTCCGGCGGACGGACATGTCGAGCGTCTCGTACTCTCGTCGCGCACGAAACGGACGCGCGACGTACGCGTACACGCACACACACAAACACAAACACACACAGACTCGCTCTAGAACGCCGTCACCGCGACCGTACGGAAAATCTGTTTATACATTTTTTTTTTTTATTCCGCGCGCCAGAAACATACGCGTACGCGCACAAGTTTTTGATACGGACACGGCTGTATCGTTATTGTGATATACGGTCGGCTGATCGTTATAATGTTATTGCACACTTATATAGGTAAATGATAATATTTACGACGGCCGGTACGGACGTGACATATCGCGGAGAAGCGTATGAAATGGACGCGATCGGATGCCGCGATACGACGAAAACGATGTGAAACAGTAGCGATATGGAAACCCGACGACGATTATCGTGGAACAGCGGCGGTACCGGAAATGCACGACGTTTTCCCCGTACGACGGCGCGAACCGCGAAACGAAAACATGACTCACAAACCGTGCGATTGCGACTACTATGTGTGCACGGGTGTTCGGGCCGGGCGGGGGGGCAAGGTGTGTCGTGCGGCTCGTCGAGGGCGCGACTCCGGGGTGGGGAGGGGGGCGGGATTCGCGACTTGTGTTGTTCACCAGACGGCGGCGGCGGCGGCGGCGACGACCATGACAATATTTTTTTATCAGTGGACGAAATCCTGTGATAACGGTTGCGTCACCGTGGTATGCAGCAGCAGCAGGCTGCTGCTGTGGTCTCGCGATAATATTATAATCCGGTGCGCACGGTCCAAATTCTTATCAATAGTACACCAATTATTATTGCACTATCAAATGCCCGAAACTGTTATCTAGTATCTACGGTGCACACTAATATTGCGTATTTGCGTCCCTTAAAAATACATCAATTAAAATGTATGACCTACTCATAAATGATCAGCCGTGAACGAGTACATTTTCGTTTTACGATTTATTTGATTCACATTTAATATGCGAAATTTAATACATAATATAATAGACAATAGACAACATTAAAACATTACAATTTAGTAGACAATTAATAATAGTTACTTTTTCTACTTTTTTTTTTTTTTTAATCCCAATTTTGAATTTTTATTCATTGCTCATAATTTCTCACAGCGATAATTATCAATGTCTTCTTTTTACATTTATCTCAACTTGTTTGGTTATTTTAAAATCACGTTAACTTATAATATAATATCGTTGTATTGAGTTTTAGGTGTTTAAAAATTTGTAGCTGTATTATTTTCCTTTTCGAATGATTTATTGTTGCTGTAAACACATTTTTCTCAAATAATTTATATATTTATACTCTAATATAATATTATATTATTTGCTCTCATCATGACCGAAATGCGTCCTACTTTTTGGGACGCAAATAAATCTCAGTATTATTTTGCCGACATCTGTTTGCTCCTGTGGCGATAACGGGTTCGCACGACACAAGCATAGAGTAATTACTCTATGGACACAACTACACAAGACGTCCGCGGCAGCCGAGCCAAGGTATCCTACTTACGCGCGCGCAGCGGAGTAACACGGAGTTACTATACATCATGATTATAGAATATTAGAATTATAGAATTTTATTAAATTTTTTATCACTATCATTCTCTCCCTCATTTTTTTATATACTTAGGACTATGGCTATAGATATAACCGTGTTTAAGACATTTTCCACCGGAAAAATAAAATACAAAACTTCACACGTACTACATATGTACACTATATACACAGTATAAAAATGTCAAAAACTATCTTATAGATATAAAACTATACCTACCAGTCTATTAGTAAATTATAAATTATTATCACCATAATTTTCAGTTTGAATGTACTATACGTACATAACATATTATGTTACTCGGTGTAATTTAACTCAGTATTTGGTACCTATTTTCATTTCTTTCACAGGAAAATTTAATTAAAATTTCTTTCCCTATGGCCATAAAAGTTCATTTCTACACACATAATTAATTACCTAATTAGGGAAAAATTTATTCATTCTTTTGGTATACCTATGTATTTATACGAATATAAGTAGGTATGAATAAATTTTTTTTGCATCTACCCAAATTCAAAAACCTGCGAGGTCCTCACCAGTCCTGTCCAAATTTTTTTCAATTAAATTTTAAACTTAAAATTTCTAAAGTCAAATTTTAATTCAAAATATAGGTATATTATAATACAAATGTGTATTTGGTACCTATTTTCATTTCCTTCTCTGGAAAATTTAATTGAAATTTATTTCTCTATGGCCATACCAAATCATTTCTACACATATCCTAAATTACCTCGTTAGTGAAAAATGTAATTATTCTTATTGTATATGTACTTATACGAATACAAAATAAATGAATAAATTTTTTTCGCATCTATCCAAATTCAAAAACCTGCGAGGTCCTCACTAGTCCTGTCCAAATTTTTTTCAATTAAATTTTAAACTTAAAATTTCTAAAGTCGAATTTTAATTAAAAATATAGTTATATTATAATACAAATGTGTATTTGGTACCTATTTTCATTTCCTTCTCTGGAAAATTTAATTGAAATTTATTTCTCTATGGCCATACCATAACATTTCTACACATATCCTAAATTACCTCATTAGTGAAAAATGTAATTATTCTTATTGTATATGTACTTATACGAATATAAAATATATGAATACATTTTTTTTTGCATTTACTAAATTGAAAAACCTGTAGGGTCCACACTCGTCCTGTCCAATTTTTTTTCAATTAAATTTTAAACCTAAAATTTCTAAATTGAATTTTAATTCAAAATATAGGTACATAATACAAATTTGTATTAGGTACCTATTTTCACTAGGTACTTTCTTTAGTAAATTTAATTGAAATACCATTTTCTATGGCTACTTAAATTCATTCTTATATTTATCTTAGATGACCCCAGTAGAGAAATATTTATTCATTCTTTTGGTATATGTACTTATACTATTGATCTATGCTTATACCAATATAACTGTTCAAGTGCAACCTTGATGTAATAGTGCTGGTTGATGGAAAACACTATAGCAGGGGCAAGGGCGTAGGTATAAATTTCCTATGGGAGGGGTTCAAAGTAGGAACCATGAGCTCCTAGAAAGAAAAATTTGAAAATAAATTACCCAATATAATATATTATGTACTGTGTAGGTTATTTTAATTA
>JAIPRL010006079.1:0-29044 GCA_025469235.1 Pemphigus obesinymphae | reverse complement strand
AAAATTTTTTTTGTGAAGCGGTTTTTAAATTTTCTTAAAAATGTTCTATATAATGTAGAACTCGTAAAAATTTTATATGGGACGTCCTCTTAAGTGGAATGATTATTATTTTTCATTGGATATATGGACCCTTTGACCAAATCGCGGACTAGACCTTTTCATGCCAGTCCGACACTGCTCAACTCAGACAGACATCCCTCTCCACGAATGTTTCTTGGAACCACCCATGTCCATAAATATTTCAAAATTCAAAGTGATATGGGATCTCGGTGCAACCGTCAATATATCCAGCACAAACTGCTTTTTTATGGCTATATATAAGTCTCGTCGGAGCTTTACGTTTAGCCACATATAATACGAACATTTTAGAACTCCAGAAACTATAATATTATAATCGTGATTTTATATTTATCATTTAGTTGCTTGCTCTTTGCTCGAGTGTTTAAGATACATAATACAGGTTAATATTAATACACTAAAATTAAATATAATTTGGAACATAGTATAATCATTTTTTTTTTTTTTTTTTTTACCGAGGAAAGACCTGCACACGTTATATATTTGTACTTCGAATCGCATATTTAAATTCATATAACACTGCACGCATTAACGAATGCCCGGAGTCCTGTTTTCGTATAATACGTGCTCGTAAAACGGATATCGTGGAATATTATAGAAGTCTCTCATTTTCCTATAAATAATTATTTGACCGACAGCGCGTATTATCAATCGATATAATAATAATTGACTCCGTTGGGTCACACAGGGTTAGCGTAAACGTTCAAAACAAAAACAATTTAAACGACTGACTTGCCTGAGGTCAGTGTTATGCGTAAGAAGGTCCTAAATTAAATGCATTTGGAATATTCGATTTGTGCATGATGGCCAAAACAAGACGAGGCATTATCATACAAATCATTTTAATTTTTAATACAACCACGTGTTCATATCGTATGGAACGGAAAACATTTTAGTTTTTGCAATTAATTGTTATTGTGTATGTTGTCATATTCGTAAAAGCCCATACGTTTGGCCTCTTCAACATGTGTTTTAAATTTAAAACGTGTAATACACGTATTAATATTTTAGCTTGTCAGACCAACGGTTTATTGATTATATATACCTATTTTGCGATCAATATATTATACGTGCCACGTTATTTATACAACTGCAGTGTTCCAATTTCCAGCGGCTATATACACGTAAATGGTAATTTTTTCCCTTTAAAGAAAAAGTTATATCAAAGCCAATTTTAAATTACAATGTAAATATATGTAATATAATATTGAAAAAAACACATGTTACTTTTACATGAACAATTTTACATTTAAAAACTATTTGTATATATATTAAGTATTATTTAGGTAAATCGTTTGGTATAAAATAATATATTATAAAACATTTGCTATATTATTGTAGGTAGTCATAAAAACCGAGTGTAGGTAGGTACTATTATTATAGTTATTAATAGAATATGAATTTATTTCAAAATACTTGGAATGCTTAAATACCGAAAATTCAATTGATATTTTATATTCAAATAAATATAAAATGTATATAATGTATATTAATGTATACAATATTATAAAAATGTAAATAACTCTGATTTTCGAAGTCTTAATATAGATACAAAAATAATAAAATTAAGCATTAGTCTTAAGAGGACGTCTCATTTTCAATTGTTAAGGGTTTCTATAAAGCCAATATGCAGAAAAATTTAAAATTTATCAATTAAATTATGTTTGCATTTATTTTAAAATATTTTATAAGCTTGTATTATGCTATGTCAGTTGTTTTTATCATTTAATCACGTATATGTTTAAAAAAAAAAAATGCAAAACTGCCTTCTGGTTCTACTTCCACAGCTTTTTCAATGATTATTTACTTAAAAGGTTTAATTATTTTGAAAGAAGAATGCTCTAAATGTGTCTCCTAAATATGTAACCTGTTATTCATGTTGTAAAAATTCAATTTTTATTGCATATTTGTATATAATAATTAATAATCTAAAACAGTTAAAAAGATTTTCGAGGAAGCACAGTAAAATTCTTAATTTTTCTGTTTATGCTAAAATTGTATTTCTGCTATAGATAACTGAGCCAAAAACCATGTTTTTACATGACAAAAATAGTAAATACACACAGGGCGGGCTCTTAAAAATGATTTGTTTATCAGAATATATAATTTGTCAAAAATTTGTTTGATGCTTATAATGACGAAATTTGACACTCATAATTTAACAAATTAAAAATATTTTAAAAGTATAAGTTAAAAATAGTCCAGCGTTAGTACCATTTTTTTTTTCCTGTGTAATAACAATATTTGTTTAAAATCGACCTGAAAGCTAGACAAAATGTTGGAACTTAGGAAATTTGAATTTGTCGGTCTGCCTTCTAGAGATCGATCGAGGTATTTTTCCTCTAACACTAAATACTCGTATGATCAATGTTAATAAAGCGCAAATTTTTAATTATATAAATAATAAGACTAAAAAAGTTTTTTCAAAATTTAAATCTGACTTTCCTGCAGTCTCACAATTTTGTCCAGCATTTAAGTTTATTTTTACGCTGATGTTTCGGCCTCTTAAAATTGTTAGGTATATGATCTATAAATACAAAAAAGTCGAAATAAATCGTACTTTTAATCACAACGTCATGAAACGTATTTTGCGCTTGTTTAGTATACAATAATGTGACCAACCAGACAACATGTAGGCACAGCTCGTTTCCGCCAAAACGGTACCTTTCCCTTTTTTGCCAAATAAAAATACGTCGATACTCTTTTTTCACCGAAACCATACCTTCCCATTTCTGCCGATTCACTTTAAAAGTCGATGGGTTATATCATACTATTACCTATATATATTTTATTTTAACATGTAACAATAGATATCACTATTGTCAATTATTTTTATAACTTTATAACCTGTATAGTTATTTTTATCATTTATATTATAAAACTTTCTATATTTCTTATAGTTAAAGTCACAGGCTAACATTAGGTATATAAGTACCTAGTACCTATATAATAATATATACCTACATTGGGTCTAATTTACCTATTGGCGGAGAACTATACAACAATATATAAGGCAAATATAGGTACATTTTTTTTATTAAAATGGGTTTTTTTAATTAATAAATACATTTTAAGTTATTTGTTTTAAATACGCTGCAGTTTATATCATACACCGATATGTGCCAAATATGATATGCATATTATTAAAACGTGCACAGGAAACTAACTACACGTCTATACGTATATTATTCTATATTATAAAGTAGTACCTATAGCATTATAATATTATTCATAATATTTTTCACTATATTTATATCAGTGACGGTTTTTGATAAACACTGAGAGGGGGGTGGGAGGCCAAAATGTTTTTTCATTTATATTTCATACATACACTTTACTTTTAAGTTTCTAAATATAATAGTTTAGACACCTTGCAGTATCCCCGTTGCTTTTTGGCCATTATTTTTAGATTCTGAGCGTAGCGATGGATCTAGCAGTTTTACAACGATGTTCATTTTCTTTTTTTCCTTTTCTCTATTAACAAATTTTCTACCAGAAGGAGTACTTTGCAAGCTTATTACATATGGTTTCCTATAATCAATTGCATCTAGTTGGTACTTTACAGAGTTCATTTTTCGATTTTCTCAATAGTATTTTTAATGCATAAGGAAATACTACCAAAAAATGATGGAAAACCGGTAAAAATACAATTTTTGCAAATCGAGAATTTAATTTAGTAATATATTCACGTTGATTAAATTTAATTTTAATTTTTTGAAATTTTCGGCTATTTTTAGATTTTGAGGTTTTTAAGTTCTAAAAGGGGATATTTGAGTTTAAAGACGATAAATATACGTCACTCTAATTAAATTGAAAAAATCTCGAAAATCCGTAGTCACGAATATTTTTAGAGTCGTTTAAATTTTTTTAATAAAATTATCAATTTTGAAGTATTTGATTCCAAATAATTTGTAAAATGAGATTTTATGACCTGCAAAAATGTAATATAACGTTAGTCGTGCATTAATTTACCTAATTTTAAAAAACATTTACGGGAAAAAGTATTTTAGATTCCTGAGGGTAGTCCGGTAGTGGTTTTACAATGATGTGTATTTTAATTTAATTTTAATTTTAATTTTTAATTTCTCTGTTAATAAATTTTCTACCAGAAGGAGTGCTCCGATCTTTAAAAGCTTATTCTTTTTCTAGTAGAAAAAAATTGCATCTAGTTGGTACTTTAAAGAGGGAATTTTTCATTTTTCTCAATAGGTTTTTAATGCGCAAAGACAAACTACCAAAAAAAGATAAAAGATTGGCAAAAATATGATTTTGTTAAATCGAAATTTTTTCATTTTTTCGGATATCAAAAATCAAATCGGACTAGGTATAGAAGTAGGTAAATACTAAATAACAACTATTTGTTATTTACCTCAATGCCAGTGGTTTAGACAAAACATTGGAATCATAATTGTTTATTTTGAATAATTTATTGTAGACTATACTACTATAGTAATATATATATATATATATATATATTAAAATAATGCAACCAATAAAGATTTTTAAAAAAAAGTCAAGGGGGGCGATCCACCTATCGCTCCCTATCGTAAAACCGCCACTGATTTATATAGTAGATATTTCACCCACGAGTCACCACTTATTTAGATAGTCAATTGTTATTATTTTATTATAAATGTTAAAAATAAAATATAAATATAACTAAATTTAATAATATCGATTTTTGAATCTGACGGAAAAGTGAAAAATACGGTTTTAACGTAAAAGTAGCACTCCAGAATAATTATAAAAAAGCATAATATTATATATTACACCTACAAAATATCCATGGCTCTGGTTATTATAATATAAGTTATACAATATTAAGAGGTCGCAATACCGACGAAAAATCGATCTAAAAGCGTGACAAAACTGTGGGACTTTGAAAAATCGGATTTCAATTCTGAAAACTGTTTTGAATTCATCAGTTAATTGTCTTCTAGGGATCGATCGAGCCGTTTATTTATTTTTTTTTCAGCCCTGTTATTTATCATCAAAAATCGCAATTTTTCGACATTGATTATATTTTAATCTGTAATAAAAAAATTAAATTGCTTAGATCGATCCCCAGAAGACAGGCTGACACATTCAAATCTGTTGACAGATTGTGAATCCAACTTTCCAAAGTTCGACAATTTTATCACGCTTATTGGTCTTTTAGACTGAAATTTCGTGATTACACAACGATAAAAATTGATACGGGTACGGGGCTATTTTTACACTAATTTTAAATTGTATTTAAATAATTCTGTACTGTTAGATTTTTGTTTTTCATAATATTATTTCTTAAAAATTGCTTGTTCAGAACCCCTTAAAAATCGCAGGTGTATTTAATGAATATATTGTTTTCAAACTATACGATAGATACTGCGCATTATTATAGATGTTATTTTTAAGAATGAGAAATCGATTTATTTACATTTTTTTGAATAACAGCCTATAAGTACTTAGTTTTAGGTACGTTTTTTTTTTTTTTTTTCTTTTTCTAGAAATACTAATGAAAGTATGAAAACGTGTACATCGTTATAAATACATTTTCGTAATAATTGTATTGGAAAACTAGGGCACTCTTTACAAAAAACGAAAACAAATATAATATTAAATATTGGTATGACGATATCGTAACATTCGTACCTATATATTATATATATTTATATATAGACAAGTTATATTTTACGTACGGACCAATACACAGACTATAATGGTATGCATTAAACAAATCGTTTGCAGCTGTTTAAAGTAAACCGAAGGGGTTTATTTTAGCACATGTGTATTAGCCGACGGAAAAGCCAATGGAGATGTTAAAATTAAGCGTCGGGGATGAATACGGGAATGGGGCGAAACTCGATTTGCCACAAATTAAAAGATTATATAGTGACGGAGTACAAAATATAATATACCGCTGAAATCATTAGGATATTATTGTGGTTTTTTTAACAGTGTTGTACGACGTATGGAATTTTTAAGGCGTTATTGCGAAGAAAATAAAAAATGTCCGAATTAGAATTTAAATAAACCGATATAGGTGTTATATACTCGTATACACTGAACCAAATGTATCTGTGATTTCAATAAAAATATAGATTAATTTAATAATATGGTTGTTAACATAGTCCAATAAAATGTTTGTTGATTTAGAAATAAAATATATTTTGTTAATTTCACGGTAAAATAACAAAACGTATTATTGATTTGACAATATCTTTTATCAATGTCTTGGGTGAAATTGTCCAATTGATTACAAATTTATTTGAATTAACAAATATTTTGTTCATTTAATTGTAAATATTTTGTGTGTTCATTTCTTTCTTTCTTCTTCGTAGAACAAACGCCCATTTGTTAATCAAAATAGTCAATTTAAACAGAATATTTTTTAAATTTAATAACATATTTTATTATATTAATAAAACCTCTATTAATCTTACAAATTATTTTTATTAAATTATAACCTATATATTTTGTGAAATTTACAAAATGAATTTCTTATTGAAAACACATTTTTTATTGATTTAGCAATACCTATATACATTAAAATAATAAAAATTGTATTATTTCAACAAATATTCCTTTGTTAAAATTTGGTTATTGCATATTGTTAATTCTACCAATAATATTTGGTTCAGTGTAGTTATTGTGAAATCAAAAAGCAGTTTTACTGTTGAACGTTTGTTTACAGTACATTTTTATTAGCTCGAAGATGTTTATTAATGTTCAGTGCTTTTAATTTTATTATATTTTGCTTTCGACATAGATACTAATAAATTATAAAATAACGTAAAGGTACCAAACGTGTGTGATAAATTAAAAAGGTGTTGGAATTTATGAACTCTTTGAACAAATCTTTAACTTTTATTTTTCATAAAAAAGTTGATCATAGTGACCATTTTTGTGGGATACATGTGTGTTATCGTATATACACATATTATAATTTGTGATAACGCACGGTCCTATAGTTATAGATTACGTATATTTAAATATGATAAGACTCAATACTCCCACAAAGATGGCGGAAAATATTGACTTCAATAATTTACACAGGAAGAATATAACAGTTGGCAATCTAGTTTATTATATATATATATATATATATTATATAGCTGTCTAAGTACCTATACTAATTACAAATTTGATGGTAAGTACCGCTAAATGGTCATGACAAATGCAGGCATTTCTTAAGAGGACACAACAATAACAAAGTTTGGTATCGAAATAGTAGTTTCGTAATTCAAATGCTATACTCATTCTACAATAAATATTGATACACAAATTCGATTTTCAAAATAATGTATTATTTTTCATATTTTTCACAATTTATAATATTTATCAAATACATTTTTTTTTTCTATGCAATGTTTTTAATCTATTAAAACGATTTTTAAAAATTGGCTTCCAACAAAACAGAGAAGTTAAACTAAACTTCTCATCGTTCTAACGATGGTGTAATTTTGTTTTCTACGTTTTTATAACGTTCACGGTATTTGAATTGGGTGATAATGTTTTTTGAATAAATATCGTGATTACACAACAATAATAAAGTGGTACCGGCACAGGTCTATTTTTAAATTACTTTTAAAATATATTTAAATATTTTTGATTTGTTCAATTTTCATTTTCATAAAAATTACCTATACAAAACCCCTTACAAATTGGGTTAAATAATTTCAAATAACATACTATTATTACGTCTTTAGAATGATCCGGTGCTCGTACACCAAAATGAACGTTTCCGCCAATATTATATGAACTAGATACATATAGGTATTGTAATAATTATATATTTCTAATTTTCTAATTAAATTTTATCGGTTAATAAAAACATTTTACAGATATTATCCCGTTATAATGTATTGTTTGTACATTTATGATGACATTATTGAAGTTTCGAAAAGCGTTCATGGTCGATCACCATATCTGACCTAGAAGTTATCAAACTATATAGGTACATGTTATACCTATATCTATACGTATATATATATATATATATGTATATATATTATACATGTTTTGTCGAGAAGAAGACTTATATGGAACAGTAACATTATATCTCATTTAAAGTCTCAAAAACGACCCTATATTGTAAGGTGAGACGTTGAAATTATTATTTATCTTATTTGATACAATCTTCTCTTGGACTATTAGAACAAAGCTTATTATATAGCTAAGTGGCTGAACGAATATATTATCTCCATTATTAATGAAATAAGTATTTCTGTTAGATATTTAAATATGTCAAATATTGAAAAACAGCAATGCTCTCAATTTGTTTCTTATTTAGAAATTTATATATAAATAATTACTATAGGGCTAGAGACTTATAGCATTTGCATATTTTTATAATATATTTAATGGTTTTTGCTAAATGACGGCATTTATACATGGTTTCATTTATACGTTTTTCAGGGTTTTTGAATTTATTTTGTATTAATGTGATATTTGTACAATTTTCGAGATACAATTAATTATCAATTTATTAATTAAAATATTTTAAACTCATATTACACATTTTAACATATTTTATTATATTCTTAAATTAATAAAAATATATATAAGTATACAACATTATAAGAAAAATTCAAAAATACAAATATTTGTAAATTATAATAATTTAAAAAAGTTGTTAATTACATTTTTTCAAATTCAACGAGTTTTTTCATGTCTCATGACTTTTAGGTTTCTAATTTTTATACACAAGTTAGACACTTGTTACACAAATTTATATTTATTTTATAGTGCTATAGGTAAGTTTCGAGCCCAATAATAATAACCAAAAATAACATATTTTTATTGGTAAAAATCTAGTTAAAATCATGTTAAAGTAGGTTGTATTTATTTTTATCTATCAGCTTCTATAAAAAAAAAAAGCACACGCACAATTGGGCACTACGAAAGAACCAAATTCTACAGCGTACTACGGTTTTACAATATTTACATTTTTAAGCGAATTATATGAGTGTTATGTGTAAAAGCCATCGAGGAAATCCGACGACGAGTGTGAGCTTCTGGGTTTTTTAACCTATGCAAATACTCCGAGTCAATAATAACGACGCATAAATTCAAAGTACAGTCGTCGGCAGTTGAATTTCGCCATAAAGCGTCTCTGCTCCTTAAATAAATAAGCATAATATTAAACGTACGATTCGTCAAATATTTGCAATTCACGCGCGCGTAATCCGCTTGTGTCTGATGATGACGTATCATAGAGTAATATGGAGAGAATGTTCTGTGAAATAGTTGTAATACATATAAAGTGTCCCTAAAAACAGTATGACCACGATTAAAACGTTTTAATGTTGCGAAATATATTGTGGTGCACACTGGTTAATTGTTTTTATGATAGATAACAATTATCGATAACATGACGTATACTACTCCATTAATAAAATATATTATTGGTATTGATACAATAAAATATAACACAACAATTCAATTGAAAAGCGACGGGATATTTTCAAATATTATCGTGACAGTGAATTTTGCGGCAAATTGCAACAAGTCGGCAAAACGTATTATTTGCACACGATACATTTTGTCGCCGACACGGTGAAACTGTGAAAACCGACACTTTGCTCATAACAACTTTGAACGCCCGGGCGAGATAATATAGAACAATCCCTCCATATATTACAACTGTATGCGATGTATACTATACGCATAACGATAACGGTATATCCTGTACATTGTACAAAACGCGCGATAACCCTTTGAAGCTCGAACACACCCCCGAAAATCTCGTCAGTTCCGGTTCTATACGCTATATACGACATAAGACCGTTTGCGAATTTCGTCTTCCTCCGGAAATTCCACCGGTTTCCTTGTTCAAAAAGAAAAACCTCCCACCTGATCGAAAAAAAAAAATAATAATTATAATGATGATGATAATATAATAAAAAGGATATATAAGAACTCCGAACTACTATATACTATATATATATACGGTCGTGGGAACCGGCGAATGTACCGTTGTATTTTCTTATACATTTTTTAACCCCATCGATTTTCGCCCGTCTTGTCCCTCGGGGGTATATATATACACACACATATGGTTTTTTTTTTTTTTCGCCCGCAACCCTTTTTGGCCCGTCTGTGCGTCTTTATAACGTGTACGGTGTACACATTTAATGCACACACACACACACTGCTGCATAGGTACCGTTACACACCCGACAATCAACCATTAACCCGACCGATTCGATCTAAACACCACTACTATATTATATATATTATTATATTTATACGCGCACACCGCGACTGCAGTGCAACGTGCGCAGGGACGACAAGGTATCCGCGATGTATAGCCGAGAGAGGTTCATTAAAAAAAAAAAAAACACCAATTTTTTTCACCGTTGCTCTTACGGTTATCATTATTATGTATATAATATTCTCGTGTCTATATATATGTCTGTGTATGTGTGTGTACGCAGGTAATACTCTCAGCTCGTACGTATTGTAATGGCTTACGGATTTCTAACTTTTTTTTTTTTCACCATCATTTTCCCTCTGTGTCGTGTCTCTTATGACAATGATCGCGGCACCTGTTTGGATTTTATCCCGCCCACGCGCGTATATGCCTCCGCGCGACCGAACAACAATGGGAAAGGGGTGTTGTTTGCCTTTTCTTCGCCATATATACACGCACGCACTACCGCTGTTGTAGAGGTAAACAAAAAGTATAGAAAAAATAAAATATATACCCGTCTATATAGCGTATATAATAATACAAGGGTGATAATTATTATATACGTTTTATTTGCATTTGTTTCGACCGAGTTTATCAAAACGTATACCTAAAAAAAAAAAAAAAAAAAAAATCAAGGTGTGTATGACTGCAGGTGCGGCCCGTTGAGTACTCGATTATTTTATTTCATTTTTTTTTTTTTTAACATCGATGCGATCGTTATCTAACTGTACATACAGCGTCTTCTGGGTTCTGCGCACACTATAAAATATAATAATATATGAAGACCGTATTATACATTATAATATACACGCTTATATTACGCTTTTATAACGTAAAATGTCGATCGGTAATATATCGGTAACTCAATATGTCACACGCATAGTATACGAGAATGTTTATGTACGTATATTATGTATGGTTCTCATCATACTGTATACGTTGAAAAGCGAAAATTTTCTGAACTGGAAGAATATTTTTTTGTAATACGAGACCTCGGCAAGCTTTGGTTACAAAATACATATTTATAATATATACATACCGGTCTATTTTAACTAGGAGCAAATATATACCTTACCCGTCATCGTCGTCTCACTGTTCGATAAATCCGTGCTTATTTTAAAGTGGCTTATGGACACGTTTTGCGCAATTCTAAATAGAAAATACGCAACTCTTATAGTTTAAGAAATGCTCGGTTATAACTTGTATATCTGAAATTGTTTGTTATTCAATTATCGTAACGGTTATTGTCGATGATAAATGTATTTTGGCAAATAAAAATAATATACCTATTACCTACGTTTATTATAGTTTTTAATTTTTTTTTATAAGGTGTTTAAACACTTTAAACTAACCCAGACGACAGAATTGAGGGAGGAAACCTATATAGTATAGAAATCTGAAAATCATATTATTTCTTGTTTAAACTATCTAAATGTACACATTATAGATGCCTACTAGTAATATTTCAAAATGAAATTTGAAGTAGAGTCTCAAATTACAGTTTTAAGAATATAGTTACACCATACACAATATGGTGCTTATACGCACAAACTTCAATCAATTTTGAATCGTGAACACGAAAATGAATTTTACCTGCTATCTTACTAAGGTTTATCGAAAGACATTTAATGAGATTTCTAACTTTTTTTTTTTTTTTAGACATTTACAACATTAATTTATTATAATATACAAATTTTATTTTTAAATCGATATGTGCGATAGAGGAAAGATTATTAGACCAACCGACCTTTTCTGGATATTTTCTTCTATACGCCTATACCTTCACAACTCATTCTAAATTAACTGAAAAAACTAAATAATTTTATAAAACTCAATTTATAAAAATTAATTGACTTATTCAAAACTCGTAACTTTATAAATGTTTTAAGTCCCAATGTTTTTGTGTTTTTCAACATATTTCAACCCTAGTTCAACGACTACAATATGTTATGAAAATCAATTTTATTACCTAGTTTTATGTAAAATGTATATTTTACGATGCTCTCCAATGAAAAAAAAAATTTAATTAAATCAAGACCATTAAAAATAAATTAATAAAAATCAAACGGCATATGATTTACTTTTATTTTATCCATATTGAAACATCCTAATCACTATACACATTTATTATTTTGTAGTAAGAGGGTAGGGGACGTATACGGAAGGGGTGAGAGGTTGGGAGATGAATACCTTATAGGGGAGGATTCAAATCCATACCCACTTCTAAAAAAAATACTTAAAATAAGCACTGCGATGAAGTCCGTAACAAAAAATAAAATCGAAAGTAAATACTTTATGTACCTACGACATTGTCGTCGATAGTAAATAAACTGAATTCCTCCGTATATTATACTGTATATATATGATGAAAATATACGTACGTATATAGTATACTCGTATGTAATAAAAAAAAACCCGTTTACAAAGCAGAACAGAAGTCAAAAATATATAAATCAATCGATTAAAAAAAAAAAAAAAACTCTACGAAGATTATCGCATTCTTCTATGTATTTTGACTTAAAGATTAAGATATACGATTCATTGGGTACACGACAATATAATCTCGCAAGGTATATGATAATAATGTAAAAATATTATAATATAGCAAAATACTTCAATAGTGAAAAAAATGTTATTGACATATATTTGTATACTTTAACAATAGGTAATTTAATCATGCTTAATAAAATAAATTAATGTAGGCAGTTTTGAAAATCCGACCTAATCATTATAGGTACATTTATCGGCAACATAATATGTATCTATTATCATTTATTATATTATTATGACAAATGTTTAATGTATTATTGTATATGGTAATTTTGTGTGTTTTCGATTAGAAAATTCAGACGAAACTATAATATACTATATGCCTATATAGTGTTTAAAAACACTAAAGACGAATTTTTATTGAATATTTAATATGGTTCTTTCCAAATTCGCCGATCCCAGTTTGCCCACACCAAATTTGACGACAAGAAAACGGGTTTAAATTTTTTTTTTTCAAATTTCCTAATTCGCCGCTAATGAAAAAACGAATTTTGTATTCATACCTACTGCCAATCATATACCAGTTTAAACCTATTACTACAATATAATTTTAAATACTCAATTATTCAGTGCAGATTCTTCCGATTAAAACTTTGTTTAATTTTATTTTTTCATAAAAATTAATTTCTTATAATGCAAGTTCTTAAGTAGTTATTTTTTTCCTGAGTTTAAAAAGCAAAGGTTCGTCGGATAAGATACTGGTGATGGGCGTAGTGAATTTTAGTGTTTTAAATATACATACAGACACGTATATAGATCATCATTTTTTTTGGGGGGGGGGGGCGATAATTTTTTTAGAAATATTCTAGACCCAAAAATATATGTGTATAAACTAATAACACAAATATAAAATGTACATATAATAAACTCTTGTAAATAAACAGAAATGTAATAAACATATACTTTTAGTTTTTACATTAGTACCTAATTCTATTTTTCTTTTCTTCGTTTTAGCAAAATTCTATATTAAATTATCAACTGGTATGACTATTTCTCTGTAAATATTTAGTAATGCTAAGCCACATAGTCGGTCTTAGGCCTTAACCAAGTTTTTAATCTATAGCAAAGCAGAAAGTAATAATTAAAATGCATATAAGCAAAGATACTAAGTGAAATAAGTGGTGTAATTAATTCATTAAGATGAATGCAAAGAGGTGATGTTAATAGTTACTTATAGATGCATTATCATGCAAAAATGTGTATAGTACGTTTAAAAATAATCATCTCAATAATAATTAGTATAATTCCGATTTAGAAACAAACCTAAATCAATATTTTTAAAATTTGTATCCCTAATATCATATGGGCTTTGGAGGGGACGATCGCTCCTATCGTCCCTCTCTTCAAATACGTCCCTGTACACATATATGATTTATATGCGCTTTTACACAATTTTGAGCTATGATAAAGACGCTTATCGAATTATATATATATACAAATGAAGTGAAATAATAAATAATAAATACGCGATGTGACGTCAGACTGAATGTTGTCGGCGAACTATTATTATGAATAATTGGGTGTTGCCGAATTTTTACACGATTTTAAAGTCATTCGATCGTTCTTTCCGTAGTCGAGGAACTGTGTATATAGTGATAATGATGTGCGTTGTTACAAATTGCATGTTTCAATCTCAAAAAAAGAGATTTTTCGCATTTTTTCGGAAGGGTAAATTTTGAAACGTTGTGGAGAGAGAGAGAGAGAGAGAGAGAGAGAGAGGGTGGATAAATAGGGAAATCCCTAATGTTATGAAGTTTTTCGATGATAAAATAAATACTCGTGGAATGCTAGAACTATACAGTAGTCGATTCCAGTAGATATTTTAAACGATACAGTGTTTTATAGCTGGTAAGCACGCAAATTCGCTTATATTTTAATATATATATAATGATAAGTTATAATTCAAAAAATTTTGGGATTGTAGATAAATATACGTCTTATGGAGTAATATGTACCTATACAGATCAAATGTTTTCGTAAAAAAATTGGTTATTAATTTTTAAACGATTTCACTAATACGCCGTTAAGCCTGTTATTGAAATAAAAAGATAAAAACGTGTTTTTCACGGTTATATAGAATGTATGCATAAAAAAAAAAACCACATGATCATATATTGTATTATACTATAACCGTATTGTGTATGCACATTCATTATAATTAACAGTTGTATTCTAATATAGCGTTCATTAAATAATTAACAGTTAACATATTTAACAAAACATCATCGAGAATTACATTCCAATATATTATATTATTATATTAGGTACTTACGTCCTAATATATATATATAGTATATATTATAGTAGGTACTTTTATTTTATATATTATTTATATTATATTGTTGTTTGTTATTTGTATAGTAATTTGCACTATTATTAACGTAATATTATTTGGGCGTACGCCGAACGGACTTAAAATCAATAATATCAGATATTATAAATTATAATGTTATCTCGCCGATCAAAGTATTTATTTATTTTTTTTTTATCATTCATTCGCGATACATTATGCCGTATTTCGGTGTTATGTAAAAATCCGTTGCGTAATTTTTATCATTCCGAAGTGAAACTCAATTTAATATTCGCGTACGAGAGTGTTGGGCACTTTTTTGAAAGTAGGTCGTTTGGCAATGGGCGAATGCAAAAAAATTTAAAAAGTAACCGTGTGAGTGACCTCAAGAATATATGCGTATACCTATAATGATAGTCAGCAGTCCCGATATAGACTTCATCGCGGCACCGAACGTGCATTTTAAACCGTTTAATAATATTTTATATTTTGATCGTTTTGTTTTCTTTTTTTCACGAATTATGGCAATTTTCGAAAGAAAAAAAATGAGCCTTTCTATTAATGTACGCAGTGAATTCGGTATATTCCTCTTAACAGTCAAGTTAAAAATCAAAAAAAAAAATATATATATATATAGAACCGTAATGATTTTACCATTTTACCCCTGTAATTTACACAATATTATAAACCAATACCATTAAATACTCAAATGTCAGTTTTCGTTAGAAAATAAAATTAAAAACCAGGCTTTTTCTGGCAAGTGTTTAATTTAACGATTATTAATATAGTTTTAAAAAAACAAACGATTTAAATAATTTAATAATAACTATTTTTATGTATTGTTATGGATACTGTTTAAACAATTTAGTAACAATTTGTTTTTTTTTGGTAAAAATGATTAATGTGTATAATATACAATAAAGTATGTATTGTATATTATATCGTTAAAACATGCGGCATTATTGATTCTGTTAGAGGCGTTTTGCATTTTATGATAGTGTTATCTTTCTAATTTAATGGATTTTTTTTTCTATGAATAAATGACTGTTCATATATTATGGAAAATATTTTTAATTTCGATATGGTTTTGATCGATGATGTTGTTATTATATTTTGAATATTTTACATATATTTTGAAAATTAATACAATAATCGCTATTTACACTTCACTTGTACGTGCTAAACGAACAGATGGACTTTATACTCTGGTTCTATATAACTATTGATGGTTCTAGGTTTATTTCTCGGCATCATGTACATGACCTTTCATTAGGACTTAATCTTCAGTTTTGCTATACATATTATATACGAGCACACTATAAAAATTGAAGTACATTCTTGTAAGCATAAGTTAAAAATATTTATTGTAAAAATAACAAAAAAAAAAAAAAAACAACCTTAAGACAAATTACCTACTGTCGAGTGCAGTTAAATTATACGTATTTATTACCACAGACGGTTTGATTTACATTGCAGGCTTTCGAACTAAACCAATAATTTGGAATTTAATTCATATGGAATATTGTTATTGGTGAAATTATATAGTGGTTACTTGGCAAGCTGAATAATCTATTATACGATTTCAATTTTGGTGCGGTATAATTTGTCGCACCCTACTTTCTTTTTTTCCATAATTTTTAATCAATTGTAATTTTTTTGTTAATACCTATAATAACATAATCGCGTATTAAATTTATTTATGCGTCCATTGAAATCGTTGAAGTCGTTATAACATTACTTAATTTCAAACCGATAAATTCCATGTTTTCGTCAAAACAATTATTGTTGTTAACTTAATGAAATTTTAACTTTCATAAACAACCTAACAATATTTAATTACTATATACAAATACGAATACCGTGGTTATTTTTATGTATATATTATATAATCATGTGATGTTCTTAATATAGACATTATTTTTAATAAACAATATAAATTATAATAATCATTACCTATATGTTTTTCACTTTTTAAGTCATGGGTTTAAGGTTAGTTTATAGATTAGGGAATGATTGATATACAGCGTGATTTTTTTTTTGGTAATTTTAAATAATTGAAATGGACTATATAACATGTGCGTATAGAAATGATAATTTGTTTGTGCGTCAAAATACAATCGATAATGCAATATTTGAATGATATTTTTGGATTTAAATATACTTAATGTTATGTATTTAATCGTATTCAAAATATTATTTACATTTACGATGGGTATAACATATAATATATATAACATATATACATTGTGTCCCGTGAGTTTTATAGCTCCATAGTAAACTATGTACTAATACTTATATTAATATTTTTTTTTATAATTATTATTCATAAGAAAATTTAAATTTGATAAAATAAATTTCAAAAAATAATTTTAGAAATAAACATTTTTTATTACATTACCTATATTATGATAATCCATAAAAATAAATCTATCTATATTAGTGGAGCTAATATACAATAGTACCTACTATTTGAATTTATAATATAATATTCCAAAATAATTCATTTTTTTACATTTAAATTGAATCCATCTGCTTTCATTTTTTGTTAATTTATTGTGTAACGAAAATCAAAAACAACCTACTCTAACTTGATAAATTTCTACTAAATTCAAATAATTTTTTTTATTTAATTTAATAGAAATATAAGGAAAAAATAGTATTTTCAAATTTAAATTTTTGCTAAAAATGTCTTGAATAAAAAAAAAAAAAATTTTAAATGTATTTCTTAAAACTGATTTTCTTATATAGATGACAGAAACCATCCTCCCCCTCCCTAAAAACTGAATTCGAAAAATATTGATTTGCTGGTGAGATACTTTTAGAATATAATATTATATAGTATAGGTATAAGTACGAGTACATATAATATATATATAATGTTATATTTAGACATCTATAGGGAGAGAGTTAGTGAGAGTTGAGTCATTTATCTGTTACTCCCTCAATATTTGCTCATATTTTTTGTATAATTATGTATGAATGGTTTTTTCCCCTTAAATTTTAGTCCCCCTCATAAATTGGCTCCTATAATTTAGGGTTCATAATCCAAAAAAATATTATTCCCAAAAATCGAGTTAGATAAATAGATTCATGTGGTACAAATTACTAGAAATGACAAATAATCAATATCTGGAGTCAAAATAATATAAAACATATTATTTCCTTGTTAAAAATTAATTTTAAAATAGCCGGTTGTTCCAAAGCTTACTATTTTCACCGTAAATTTTCCTAAAATCAACTATTAATTTTTCGGTTCACATTTCCGCCCATATTATAAGCTATATATACATTTTTGAAGTGGTTTAGAATATGTGTTCCAAAATATTCTATTGTCAATTTTGTCTTTACTCAATTTTAAAACTTATGAACTCCAAATAGAATTTTATATACAATATTTTTAAGTTTGATGAAATTCGAAGATAGTTTTTATTACATGTTGTAAATAAAATATAATGCATCTAAAAACTTCCAAACTATAGAAGTTGTACGTGTGAAAATCCAGAGTTATTTTACAATGACGCACATGCTGAATATTGCAAAGTCTATAAATTGCGCCTGTTATATGTGATTTTGTATATAATAAATACGCATTTACATTGCATTATTTTGTTTAATTAAAAGTTTTTTAAAAGACTGCAGTTTTTGCTTTACTGGACATAGGGTAAATAATGAGTGATGGATAGTATTCTATTATATGGTAGATTTTGATTTTTGAAATGTACAGTTTTTCAAATCATGTTCGTATACTGTAATATAGTGGCCTATAGTATACATCAGTTTCAATCCCGTTCAATAAAACTTTTTTCAAGTTATCCTGTAAACTACATATTATATATATATATATATACCTATATGTATTAGTATATTGTATATACCAGTATCGGCAATAGTACGTTTTAAAAAAAAATTGAAATTCGTAAAATTCGTAAAATGAAGACTGTAAAAAACAAAAAAAAAAAAAAAATGAAAACGCGAAAAAAGTAAGTTTGGATAGTAAAATTTAATTTATTAGAATATTTTATATGCATAATATCATATCACAAATTATTTATTTAAGTACCTATATTTATGCGTAAATCAGAAAATAACCCTTACATTCAATTTTTCGTCAATTATTTTGGTTTGTGGCCCCTCAATTGCGCGTTAATGTGATAAAATATATAATGCACGTTCATCATATTGGCGGGCCTTTAAGAGGGGGTGCTATTGAACTAAGATATTTTTAGCACTCTCAGTTTCATTGAAATCAAATAACTTTTCATGTATTTAAGAAATTCACCTTATACCTACATAGCTGCAGATTATAATATAGTTATGTAAAATAATATACTTAGTAAAAATAATATTAGTATAAATATCTCTTCACTTATTTACAACAATATGAATATACGGTGGATTTTTTAAAAATATACAAATTATTTGATTTTTAATATTTCCACTTTTGCTTCTTTATTATATAGATTCAAATATTTATTAATTTATTATACACAATAAATAAATAAATATAATATACCTACTATATATGTTACTGAACAAGACAGGCGATAGGCTTACGGGGTTTACCTTATCTATTCGTTTTTTTTTTTTTTTTTTTTTTTTTTTTTGACATTAGAGTGAGGTTAAAAAGTGTTTTTAGGAATATTTAACGGGGATAGTTTTTTAAAAGCAAAGTCGTAAGGGGCTAAGCCCCCTCCCAATACACCATCTATCAATGGTGTAATTTTTTATGCAAGAAAGCAGTTATGGCTCCCCCTTTATCATAATTACGGATCAAATTGATAACATTGACAATTCATATATTATGAGAGTTTTCAAAAATCGAGAAATCACTTTGAAAACTGTAAATAAGTAAATAAAAAAATCAATTTTAGGTATACTTCTAAATAATGATAAAAAACAAAACTTCCAGGAGGGCTCATGAACCACTCAAATCGACCCTGGATATATTCATAATGAGTATATAATAGTGTATAATGATGTACGCGACCAACTTTGTATTCAATTTTCAGCTTTTAAAACCTATTATTTAAACTTTCATGACATAAAAAAATTTATAATTTATAATTTACCTATATAAACTTTTACGTAAAGTAAAATATCTGTATATCTATATTTATATCGAATATACTCCAACTAGAAATATCTGACCAAGAGATTATCAATTATTGTCATATATTTTGGGAAGAGAGTTTAACTGGGTCGATCTCACCTCCACCACTAAATACGCCTCTGATACGGACATATATATGGTACAGATAGAGAAGTAATTTCGAAAACAATTTTAAAGTTATCGAATTGATACGGATGTCCGCAGTGTTCGAATCGGGGGTGGGACGCACAGAGGAACGGAGCTTCCCTCTACTATTTTATAATATTTCGAGGGCACCGTCAGGCACTTATCTAAATCATCATTTGGGGGGAGGGGGGCGATAATATTTTTAGAAATATTCTAGACCCAAAAATGTACATGTATAAACTAATAGTAAACTAATAACACAAATATAATATGTACATATAATAAACTCTTGTAAATAAACAGAACTGTAATAAACATATACTTTAAGTTTTTACATTAGTAATTCTATTTTTCTTTTCTTCGTTTTAGCAAAATTCTGTATTAAATTATCAACTGGTATGACTATTTCTCTGTGAATATTTAGTAATGCTAAGCCACATAGTCGGTCTTAGGCCTTAACCAAGTTTTTAATCTATAGCAAAGCAGAAAGTAATAATTAAAATGCATATAAGCAAAGATACTAAGTGAAATACCTGGTGCAAATAAGTCATTGAAATTAATTCGAAGAGGCGATGTTAATAGAGTTACTTATAGATGCATTATCATGCAAAAATGTGTAGTATGTTTAAAAATAATCATCTCGATAACAATTAATATAATTCTGATTTAGAAACAAACTTAAATCAATATTTTTGCAATTTGTATCCCCAATGTCATATGGGCTTCAGGGGGGGGATCGCTCCTATCGCCCCCCCCTCAAATACGTCCCTGAGCATCGACCTCATTAAACGTTTTTTACAGTATACGAGTTACATATAATAATAGTTTGAGGGAACGCTATAGCTCATTCATTGAAATGCCCGAAAGTATTATATCGCTTCTTCTATTTTCCCGATTCGATGACTGCGCGTCTGGGCACGCAGACACCGCGAGAATTCGAGAGCTCGAAATAACAAAAATATTATATTTTATATATATATATATATTATAATACGAAATATATTATTGTATAATAATATATTCTCCTGGGCTTATTTTATATATATATATGACTATATAATAGCATGTGTGTATGGGTACCTATATATATATATATATCTATAATACGATCCGATACTATTCGACACGACCGATTATTGTTATAAAAACATTCGGTTCGAGTGCCGAGTCACCACTATATTATATATATTACAACGTGGCAGACAATAACAATAATATATCGTATCGATACATTCTATATATATATATTATAATATACACGATAATATTATATATCCACCCGGCATTTTCACGTGATATAAACATATAACGGTGGTGTCGTCAGGTTCGAGGATATTCCAGGGACATTTAATTTCGCCAAGGACCAGTGGTTAAAGTGAAGGGGGGCGGCGTCCCCTTTCTTTGCTTAGCTTAAGTTTGGCGTCCCCTTTAGTATATAGTCCCCTTTATATTTCTAAATGTTTAATTAAAAGTTGAGGCTGAATTTGTTCTTTTGTACATAATATTCAAAAATTTAAAATAAAAAAAGTTTAAAAAATGGTATTTAGTTATAAATTGTATGCAAGATCTATATTATAGATGCGTATTTTAAAGTTATAACCACAGAGTATGTACATTATACATAATAATAGGTATATACATATATACGTCCGTGATAAATTTTTACAAATTAGATCAATAATAACATGGATTAAAAGTTAAATTTATATAAATGTTTAAAAAATATTACGGTACTGGTTCTGGGGACGCCTTTTTTTTGCACCAGCTATAGTCCCCCCTGCAAATATATTCCACTTTAACCACTGCCAAGGACACAAACTATATATATATATATATATATATACAATAATATTATATATATATATATAGTGTGTTGCAGGTTTCTCTATATACATATAATATATTATAATGTCTATATGGTCGTGCTGATTATACACTGCAGAAGATGTGTGAAGATATACGTTCGACCGTTAACGCATTATATATAAATGTACTAAATTCGCGGAGAGTTTAAGAGTGCGCAGAAACCAATTTTCGTTTTAGCTCACCGCAACATCATCTATCGGCTACTCGCCACCCAATATATCACGTGCTGGCTGCACTGATCGGTAGGTTATTGTATGCAATTTTGTCGCGGAGAGGGGATAGCCGCCCAAAGATAACGGAGCTATGCGAAATTTTATCAATCGGGTGCGCGAAACACTCTTATTCTCTCCGCGAACAGAGTATATATATATACGGGCACAAAACCAACAGCAGTATTTATCTGTTGTCCCGCTTACATTCAGTGGCGTCATTTGGGGGGGGGGCAGGATGGGGCATTTGCCCCACCCCTAAGATTTATGTGGGGCCGACTAATTTTTGCGGGCCCGATTGATTTTTAAAGCCTATCGGAAATTTGAAGAGGGACCGGCAAGGTTATACCTACATCCCTACATCCCGAAGAATGCGAAGACCTTTTTTTTTTTTTGATTATTTCCGTGTTTTTAAATATTTATTATTTATAAAGGGGCCAGTGGTCAAAATTTTGCCCCCGCCTAGTAGAACCTGAAATGACGCCACCGCTTATACATTACAATAATATATATATATGTATACGATACAGACGACGAAAACGAATCTATGACGAATAAAAAGTTTTATTTTTTTTTTCATTAGGAAAAGGGTGGGTTTTTTTTTCCTCCGTTTCGGGGTGTATAGCTGCACACATATATATATATAGTGTACTTATATATATATTTTATAATATACGTACTGCATAATATTATATGTACGGGGAGAGAAAATAGCTGTATAGGATTTTTGTGACTGGTTTGTGTGTATATATGTATATATTCGGGATGCGGTAGAACTGGTTTTTTTATTATTATCATTATCATCGTTATTATTATCGTTATGTATATGGCGAGGCTATATATCGGCTGCACCACCGCGCATATACCGACTACGATATAGAGAGACAAGTGCACTGTTGCTGCTGCTGCTGCTGCTGCCGTGCGCGCGCAACGCGTATTATATACAACCGAATATTCCAAGGCCGTCGCGTGAAAAAAAAAATGTATTTAATAATATAAGACGGGGGGGAAAAAAAAAAATACATACACGCCGTCTGAAGACGGCGGCGATATAGCGGAAAGGGTTATAATATTATTATTATTATTATTATTATTACGTACACGCCGAAGAGCAGCGTCGTCGACCCCTCGGCGAGCGGGCGCGCGCGCATACTCGGCCGGCCCGCGCGCAGTCATTAGCACAAGGGCACCTCTAATTTTTTATTTTTTTTTTCCCCTTGCAGCTCTCCCATATACCGCGCCAGTCGCCATCATCCGGCGCGACCACTTTGCCCTCTCGCCGTCATATCGCGTTCATGGACCATATATATATAACATATAAATGTGCACCTAAACGTCTTGTCACGGAACGATGAAATTCGTGTATATACATAGACCGAGTACATATATACGATATATATATATATATATATATTATGCTGCAGTATATATAAATAATATATGTATGTATGTATGTACACTGCAGTCTATATAGGGTAGCAGCTGCCCATCATATATAATATTATATATTTTGAAAATTTAAAAAAAAAAAACGGTACAAAAACAATATATTTTTTGAAAAAAAAAAAAAATAAATGAATAACTGAAGCGAAAATCTTTCCATATATACACAAACGGCGGATAAGCAAAATTAAAAAGTCTCTATGCGATTCGAAAGGCCGCGGTCGGTACTTTATATAATAAGGTATGTATATATAGCGCAGCTATATATATAAAATGACCTTTTTTCTTATTTTAATCGTCGACATTGTATAATATACGAAAATGTAGAATTGCCTAAGTCACCATTAACACAGTTGCTAATTTCGTACTACACGCGCATTGAACATTATTACACGTACTGCACGTATAATTTTAGTAGCTGATGCAGCGGATGCAGGATGCACTTTGCTCGTTTTAGTGTGGGATTATATATATATATATATACTGCTGCTACTGCTGCAGTGATATATGCGGATATATTAAATTTGAACGAGCGATACGATAAATCGTTTCTTATTCGATAAAAACAATATTCTGATCGGAGATCGGTGTGATACACATATATATAGGTACATATATATATATATATACATAAATATTACAGTTAAACATTTGAACATTTCATAATGACACCATATTGTATACACCAATTGTATATCAAATTATTTCAGTATTTATACTCATTATCCGAATAAACATTATTACAATAACTCAGATATGGCACTTTATAATATTATATAGGTATAGAGTACCCTGCAATAAATGATTTTAGGAAAAAAAGACAAATATTGTCTTAGTTTGGATTTTATACATAATATTATAACAAAATAATGATAATACTATAGGTGTTTCTCATTGTATTTGCGTTGTCATTTAAAAAATAAATCATTTCCAATAATCACAGATATATAATAATATGGTATAGAGCTTATAGTCAATAATTACCTTTATAATCTTAATTCTCAAATTCTTATTACTAAAAAAATCTGGAATTCTTTAGTACATTAAATTACAATTAAAAAAAATACAAAATTACAATGAAAAAAATGTAATAAAAATACCTTATCATTATTTTGTTATATTATGTATAAAATCCAAACTAAAACAATTTGTCTTTTTTTCTATGGCTTTTTTTCCTATCACCGCAATAAATATAATGATCAATATAATAAAATATATACCACATATATAATAATATTTTAATCGCTTGAATCTAAAATGTCATTATACACCGTATAGGTATGTACGCGCAGAGGCGCATTAAAAGGGTGGTAAAGAGTGCATTTGTCCCGGTTGGCAATTTTAGGGGATGGACATCGATCATGGACATTTGAAGCTTTGTGTCAGTATATATTATAGTCTATAGACATAATATATAATTATTAGTAAACAATACTCGGGTATTTTATTGAAAAAAATATATTTTTAAAATGTTTTGCAATGAAAGTTTTTTAAGTGATATTTTATTTTATATATAAGTACGTAGTAGTGAAATATTACCTATATATGTAGGAATTTTTGTGAATGGTATAACAATGGTATTCAATATCCATGCGGGGAATGAAAAACTATAGCTATGGCCTCGGAAAATACTAAGTTATCTTAGATTCTGACCGGAGAAATATTATAATGTTTTTTTCATTTTATCTGTAACAACTTTTTAATCAAAAGACTTGATACAATAATCAATATAATAATGTGCAGTGTACTCATTTTCCGTTTCAAAATTTCATCATGATGGTACTTTGAAGAAGTTATTTTTAGAGTTTTTGAGATTTTCGATAAATGTCTACCTGAAAAAAATCTCATGCACTGCTTATAAGTTGTTATAAAAAAAGCATTTTGAGGGTATTACTACTTAATATTTAAGAAATTTAAGGCTGTAGTATAAATTTAAGGGTGGTAAATTTGGTTTTCTCCCCATACATGTAACTATGTAAGTCATACACCGTATAGTAATACCTATAGGTATAATTTGTAGGTTTAGTATATGTACAACGTATATTGTATATACATTGTATATGTATGACTATACATATATCGTATGGAAGTAACTTTTTTTTCTTCTCTAAGGAAACTACAGGAAAAATGGAAAAATGCTATGTATAGCCGATTTTCTATTGATATACCAACGCCAAAGCTGTAAAATTGTAAAATCAATATCTATACGTTCAGAATCTAAAATGATGGGGAAAAAACGCTATACTTTAGAAACGATCTAAAATGCAACCTGCAGTTGCATCATTTGATAGGGGTGGGGGGGGGCAAAGGGAGAATTCATCCCCTCGTCTAATTTTTAAAAGGCCGATCGTTGGGAATATTAATGTATGAAATTAGTATACCTATATAGTTTTGTTGGCAAAATACAGAAAATAATATTGATATGACCATTTTTTTATTGTTTATTGACATATACGTTTTCAAACGGCATGTAGCTGGAAAAACTTGAGATTCGTCGGCTAAAATACAGGAGAAAAATTGATTGAAATGTTTTTGTTTTTTTAGATTCTGAGCTTAGCGAGGAAGCTATAGTGGTTTTACAATGAACTGTATGTTAAATATGTTTATTTTTTTTTCTCTGGCAACAAATTTTTGACCAGAAGGAGCCAGGGAGGATCTGTGGCGTTAGTATAAATATTGATATGAAATCCATTGCAGATGGTACCCTACGTATAACTAGCATTTTTCGAATTTTCCAGTAGTTTCCGTTGGAAAGAAGAAAAACTTCCAATTATACGACGCGTGCAGTCATAAACTGTATACATACTATGTATATACTATACATAACTATACCTACAGGCTACCTATACCATACGGTGTCTAACTTACTTACACCGTATACATACTTATACATTATACAATGTATACTGACATTTTTTTTAATATTTATTGCCATATATAAAGTAAAGGGCTTAAAAAACAATTTTGTAATGTTATACAGTACTATACAGTATGATAAATTTTAAACCAACTTTTACACCGTGTATAAGTTATGTATACGTATGGGTAGTGCCGGATTTAGAGAATTAAAAAAAAAAGTCATTCGTCAATTTCTACCAAAATTAAAAGCGATCAACCCACTTTCAAAATCGGGACGAAAAGTTTAAATATTCTTACATTTTGCGTCCCATTATAATGGCACATGGGGCAAGTGCCTCGGTTCGCCCACCTCAAGATCCGACACTGCGTATGGGTTTTGGAAAAAAATTCACTTGGCCCAGGCGTCACATTTAAAACTATAACTTGCTTTTATACGGTGTAGTGAAATGAAAGTCAATTTTTAACATGACAAAATAATACAAATAAAATGATCGTAATTAGATACCTAAATTTTTTTAAATAATATAATCATAACCGAAGCTCGGCTCAGAATCGCTTTTATCGAATGCAATATGATTAATATTATCGTCGCTCAAAAATCTAAAACAATAAACACCATCATCCCGTCCCAGGACTGAAGTGCACCGACTACCCGTGCATATTTGTATATCCTGCCCTGGAACGCGTGCAAAGTGCTTCCCTGGCTTTTTTCTTAGTTTTTCTTCGTATTTACGAGGAATATACATTTATTTACTTTTTTTTTTTGCCTCCGTCTGCATGTACCTAACCTACCTATATATATATATATATATATAAATATGGGTATAGTGAAACGTGCGGAAATGACGGCGCACGGAATTCGTGGGGACAATCCCGTTTAAAGGTCGCCCTAAATTATTATTATTATTATTATTATTATTGTGTACACGTACACGTCTCGATAATATCGCAGCGTTTATAATATCGTCTCGACGATCATAATATTTTGGGTCGAAAACCGGGTGAAAGAAAACCGCTATATTATATTATGTAATAATGGAGAAACGGTCCGTGTCGTCGTCGTTGCAACTCGGCCGCGGTCCCACAAACACACACACACACACACACACACCCCCCGGGGGAGTCGGAGATTTATTATGCGACCGACCCCGAGAAATTGCGGACAAAAGACGGCTCGTGCGTTATAGGTATATATATATATAATATACACGTGTATAATATAACATGTATATATGCAATATCCGTACGAGTTTTGTCGTGTATTTTTGTGTAACGTTATACGTGTATACAGACCGCAGCGCATATACATTATAATATATACGTTTTATTTTCATTTTTTTTTTTTTTTTTTTTTTTTTTTTTGCTTCGTTTTAAGGTGATTTATACACTATGATAGTATGTGTATGTGTGATACCTGTGTATATCTGGCCGGCCCCCTGTCCGGGAGGATAGCCGGACGTTTTGCCGACAAATATATTATATTTATACTATACAATGCGTTTTCGTGATGTCCGCACGCGTGATAATAAAATACGGTTGCCTATAATATATACGTATACATACATCATAATATTAATATATAATATAAAGAATAATAATATCATATAGACGGACACTTGACGACAGCCGCGTATATAATAATATAATAACAATATATTGCATATATATGGTGTAATGAAATAATATGTGTTTTCGAAAACACGAACGTGGACGGGGAACAATATAATACCGATATTCATTTCGGCCGAATTTCAAACGCGTGCGTACCAGTGTGCTGACCGCCTAATCCGGATCGATCCGGACTGATAAATATGCTATAATCCGCATTGAAATTGCAATCCGGATCGATCGCGGATTACACGGCGAATCCGGATTTTCAGTTTTCCTTAAGTCGCCTATATTACATTGACGGGTTAGATCCGAAACTATGAATACATTTACAATCCGGATTATATTTGCAATCCGAATTGGCGGATTGGTCAAACGAATGCTCGGCACTGGTGATGCATACATATACGTACGTCAGTGGCGTGGCCAGGGGGCGGGCCAGAGGGGCCATGGCCTCTCCCATGGGCCCTTTTTTTTTTTTAGCAATTTTATATATGATCTAATTTTAACAAAGGTAGCTTTATAATTTATAGTATAAGGTCTATGGCTTATTTATTATTAACGTACTCAACGCATGTTTTCACGATAAACCTAATTATTATGGTTTTTATTATCTTATCAATAACCAAAACTTGTGTTTGTTAAATTCAGTAACCAAGTTTCATTAGGTTAACCACGATAATATGTGATAAGCAAAAGATATTGTATTATCTATGTATATATAGTCATAG
>JAIPRL010006078.1:0-29045 GCA_025469235.1 Pemphigus obesinymphae | reverse complement strand
TGCAATTTTAAATGGTCTAAATGAATGAGTCAATCAAGAAATAATAAATCTAATATTTTTAATTGGTAATATTTTAAAACTTGAACAAACCAAAGAAATCTATATTTCAACATTTTTAGTACCTATTTATAATGATCAGTTATAGCTATTCTAAAACAATGAAGAACTGAATAAATTTCCTAATTACAAATGATAGACACTAAATTGTTACTATCAACAATATTAATTGTAAGAATAATTAACCTAATTGATTATGACAGGAAATTATTATAATTATTTAATAATTAACTAATAATTAAATTATTATAATGATTGTTATAAACTATCCCATTACATAGTTACCTATGTAGGTACCTACGATATGAGTATAAGGCACGGACGTATTTAGTTGTACAACCGGGGCAGCAATAAAATTGTACCATATTAACTACATATCTTTGTTAACCTACCTATTGGCTATTGTATTCTTTACATATTTGTATAAATTATAATAAATTTATAATATATATGGTTTTTACTTATAATATAATAAAATATAAATGTTCACTGAATATTTACATTTTACATAATATGCAATGGGATTGTATATATTATATATTATACATATTAATATATTATGTTCGTGTCTGCCATACTATAAAAGACAAACTTTACATTAGGTTTTTAGGAGGGAAAAGTAACTTATATATTTAATAATCATAATATTATTACAACCATTATAAAGTATTTTTTGTAATGATTATAATAATATGTGATTATTACCTACATGACATACCTATAAAAGTTGCTTTTACCTCCAAAAATACCTATTATTATTATTATTAAAAATCACCACCAGATTATCACAATCGCCACCGTTGTCGTAGTGTATGCGTAGTATTGTGCAGTGTGCACGATATTATGTTATTCGGAGACCGGAGTTTAAACGAAATAGTGACGTAGAATCACAGAATAAAATATAATATACTCGATGACCGACGATTCCAATAATATACATTTTTAAAACAGATAAGTCCATGGTTTTCAAACGGGAAAATAAAATGGAATATTATAATATTTTATTTAATAGGTTAAATTAAATACGGTTCAAGTGTCAAGTATTAAAATGTAGGTATTTTAGGGGGAAATGACTGGAAGAAGTACGATTACCGAAAAGTACCTATTACCATTGATTATACTCCTATTTATTACTTAATTATTGCCTATATTGCCTCGCTGTGTTGATATGTAAATACAACGAGAACGAAATTTAAATTAAAATTTTTATGTTTTAAATTACGAAATAGTACCTTCAATAACGAGTTTAATATTTAGAAAATTATAAAACCCCAAAGAAGTTATTGCTAAAATGTTGTTATCTATTTATTGTATAATAGGCCTTATAATTTTAAAATAATTTTAAAAAGCCATTTTGTTTGTTTTACGTAAACGTATTTTTAAATAAATATTGTGATTAAATAACAAAAAAATAGAACTGTCATAGGTCATTTTAATAACATTTAAAGTATATTAAAATAATTTATAACAAATGTTTAATTGTTAGATTTTTCTTTTTATTAAAATATCTAAAAATTACCTATACAGAACCCCTTAAAAATAGGGCGATCGACGTCTTGTTAATAATTAAGAAAACAAGTTGTATTGGGTTTGGGCACCCACACCGATAGAATAAAAAATTTCTCAAAATATATACTTAAGTATAAATACCTAGTAGATACTTTCAACTTTTAAGGTATAATTAAAAGTAACTTTACAAAAACACACGATTTACATTCGATGTTATTGAATGAACGATTTAAAGTTACCTTCTAATTGGAATATAGTACTAGCTACCAATAATATGAGCTTAAAAAAAATAAAAATTAATGAATACTATATCAGATCAAGACAAGAAATATTATAATATAATTTCTATAATATTAAGTAGCCATTAGGTAGTTAACTATAATCAAAGTCCACGGAGCGTAGGTATATAAACATTTTCACACCACTGCAAGCAAAATAAAAACTACAAAATATAAATCAAGATTATCTAAACATAAATAAAATCCAAATCTAATGAATAAAATAAAAACAAAAAAAAATCTGTGTGAAAGTAAAAATTAAAACTACGTTATTTAAAATCAAAAATATAAAATACTGGTATTTAAAGTAAAACCGAAACCAAAATTTTTGGATCCCGTATTTTAAATCGAAATCAAAAATGCGAAATATCAGTATACAAAGTTGAACTGAAAACGGAATTTTTTGAAACTGTTATTTCAAGTCCACATTGAAAATGTAAATACCGGTATATAAAGTCAAAATCGAAATCGAAATATTTTGAAACCGGTATTTCAAATCGAAATCGAAAATATAAAATACCGGTATACAAAGTCAAAACCGAAATCGAAATATTTTGAAACAGGTATTTCAAATCAAAATCGAAACCGAAAAAAATGTAAAACAGGTAATCGAAATCGACATCAAAACCGAAATATTTTTTACGGTTTCAAGCCCTGAATTATTTTAAATTTAAATTGAATTTTTTTAAGCGTGTATTTATAATAATTTTTATAAAATTACTCAAAAGTTAAAACTATTAATTAGCATATAATAATATGTACCAACTTACTCAAAGATAACTAAAAAGTAAAAAAAATAATCAAAATATTGTGATAATTACATAATATATGGATACTTCTATATTGATTGTTTTATTTAATTTCGGTATTTAAATGTTAGTGAATGAACCCATAGATTTGTTTTGTTTAATTACTGTTAACAAATTATGGTACATTTCCTTTAACACGTTCAAGACTAATCGTCCCAATATGAAAATTACGTCAAAGATGAAGCTTTTTTCAAATATCGATATAAAATCACATATTCATACCACAGTTTTCATATAAATAGTAATCGATAGAAAATATTGTGTTGAATATTTACGTAAAAATAAAATAAAATTTGCTCCATATGGAGCAGCATGGGCTATTTAATTCGTAGTTACCTATCATAGGCTATAAATACCTAGGTGATGGAATTATTTTTCAAAGAAATAATAATCTTATTATCAATTGTTTGTCATTTCATTGAACTGTTTTATGTCAACATGCTGTAGGTATTTTATTTTCAGATCATGGCACTATTAATTTTTTTCGATATAAATTATTATAATTATGTGATATATATTATATATAGAAGGTATTATTATTATTATCGAACATAATATATATATGATTATATATACGGTTGTGTTATTTACGTATACGTAGCATACAAATTGTACTTAGGAAATTAATATGTTGGAGTACACCTACCTATTTTATTATTATTTTTCAAAAATGTCTAATAAAATTAACGACAATATGACATGTGTAAGAAGAGTTTATGGAAGATAGTGAATCAGATTTGATGCTGATGAATTTGTTGATAATGTACCAAAAATATGGTTTTTATGTACAAAAATAAAAATATGAAGAAAAAGATTTATTTTTAATTAAAAACAGAAATATTAAGTTGATAAAACATCTTTTTTGTATTTATTACATTAAAAAAAAAAGGATTGGCTTTTTTTTGTTTTTTTTTGATCATGTTTTAGCCGGTGTCCGAAGAATACCATTAGCAAAACTAATTTTGTAAAGAAAAATTTTATACCATAAAAATATAAGACATTTCAATTATTTTATGGTATAAAACTATAAAAATTGATCAAAGCACAAGAATGATGAGTAATTCTGAAAAATGGTTCAAAAAATTCTTATAATAATTTAAAATATTTGGGTCATTTACAAGTAAAGGTAAATCAAAAATTGAAGAAAAAGGTGATGAAAATATTTTTATAAATTAAATTAATTTTATATAACATATATAATATATAATTACCTAAATTATATTTTATCAGAGTACTTTTATAAATATTTTACAAATTAGATCGTAGATACCTTTGTTAGGTTATTACATTAAATTAAGGTACCTTTACACTCTATCATGTCCTCCGTAAATTCATTGTGTTATTTTTTTATCACGTGATCTTAGTAGAATGGTATCTATAGATTTAGCGAATGTCACTGCGTAACTTTTTATACTATCATATCAGCATGGTATGTTGATAATGATAATAGCTGGCGAAAGAATAAAAACATAAAAAAAATCATAAATAATAATATAAAAACATATCTGAACAAACGAAAGAATTTTAAATTCTTTTTATATTTTACATAATAATATTATAATATTTAACATATTATAGACTCGAATAATCGACATAGAAAAAGTAAATATAATAGTCAACTATAGAATTTAAGGCGGAGAAGCAATGGGAATGATAATACTAATACACTCGAACCACAGAAAAATGTCTGTGCTCGAAAACGATTCAGTGATAATAGTATACCATTGTAACCGTATGACGGCAAAGTTGAAAAAATGTTAACTCTACGGTAATATTTGGTAATATAGACGATTATAAATGTAACCAACGTGATCAGTCTGTCAGATGGCTGGATTTTTAACACGACGTCTTAAATTATGGACGACACGAAGTAGTGTACCTTTAGACAATATAAACAGATTTAACTCATATAATAACATATTTTATCGTAAGACGTAAGTATTTTTATTAAGTTGTTAAATTTTATTAAAATCAATCTATTTAGTTGAATTAACATTTAACTTGCTTTAAAATACATTAAATTAGACAATTTATATTGGTGTTGAGTTACTTTTAGAATTATTTATATAAAAATAAAAATTAAATTAACAAAAACCCGAAAAAGTTGTGTTAAACAACTACTGAAGATGAACACATTGTTTTTCAAATATGTATTTGTTGAAATAAAAACATATTATTTTGTAGAAATAGGTTTTTATTTTTATTTAGACAATATACACTGATATTACTCGTAATATTATACATTTGATACAAGTTAATATTGATAAGCGATAGTTAAGTTTTTAGTTATCATATTTTGTATGAAAATAAATAAAATATATTAAAATATATTTTATAGATCAGATTTTTATATTTTGAAGTTAGAATAATATTTCGGTCACTGTCAGAATTTCTAAATGTTAAGCTATGTTCAAAACTCACTCCGGGAAAACTGTTTTACCACCGTTTTATACAGACATATAGTAATTTTTTTATTTTTTTTTTTGTTTACACTTATAATATTTTAATTTTATGTTTTAATTACTTACTTAACTATAATAATTATTATTATTCTATTTTCTCTCTGTTCGTGTATATTATCAAACATTCTAACATTTAATAATTGTTTTGCTATAATATTTCATCTAAAAATATATATTTAAAAATTTCAACAAACTAATATTTTTAGAACCGATATTAACCGGTTTTATAATTTGGGTTTCGGTTCAATTTTGGTTTCAAATAAAAGGGTTCTGGTACCGGTTATGGTTCTCCTTATTTTTTATGGTTTCGGTTCTGGAACCGGTTAGTTTCAGTTCAATTCCAGTCTCTAATTTATAACCACCAACTACTTTCTACGGGTAACGATAATTAAGTAAATTAAAAACTCGTTTCCGTTTCGACGCAGTGTGCGGACAAAATTATTTTCCGATGGCGTGTTTCAACGCGTTCCGATGGAGTAAAGAGGTACGCCCGGTAAGTTTACTGAGGTTGGACACATTTGGTTATATAGGTATAATATAATATATAATATAATATGTACTATATTATATTATATACCTATATATAAAATTATATATTTATGTGGTATTATACATTAGTAAATATATATTTTACATAAAGATAATAATTAGTTTTATTTAGCTTTAACACATGACATCATATTATATATTTATATCAGAATATAATTTATAATTATTATTTTATTTTACTAATTAAGATTATAAATATATAAATAAATAACACATAAATATATAGATACTGGGTGTTTTTTTTATCTCCTGGTGTAAATTACTCCTTACGCTGGGCGATTATTACCTTTGGCGATTAATACGCCCCGAGAGGTATAGATGGGTATAAATTTCCCGCAACACCATAACCAAGAGGAAAGTTGATTTTAATTTGGGGAACTGTAGAAATGTTTCTCCAGCTTCCCCCCCCCTCCATTGTAAAAAGTCACAATTTTTGAATTAATTTTTTTGCGCAATTATTTATTACGTAATTTGTATGATCAATTTCAAAATTTTTCAGACATCTGAAATACGATAAAAGTTAATTTTAGTGTGGGAGAGGCAGTAGAAATTTATTAGTGATATATGAATGCCTATGTTCTTTTTTTTTTTTGCTGTACGATTGCCTTCGATCGTACGATTGTGCAAGACATTGCTGCAATACTATAAATAAATACTGTAAATACCATAAATAAGCTAGGTAGTAAATTTGTGCAACGTCGTTAACTGATAATTCAGACAGGGATTATGAGAGATTTTTTTTGACACCGTGTTCCCACACAACAGATTTCGGGGCCATACAGACTTATATGTATTATAAACAACATTGCTTTGAAATACAATACAGCCATTAAGAGTATTATTCACTTCGAAAAGGCCAACGAATGAAGTGCATATATTTAAAAAAAATGTATAGTCAGTACCTATTATTATAGTTAAAAACAATATATCGTAAAACATATCTCTAGGTCCCTGGGACATTAGATAATGTTATTATTTATAAGATTATTTATTGTTTATTTTTCGTCTTTCTACAATATTTTCTAGTTGAAAAAATTATAAATGCATAAAAATGACGTACATTTCGCTGGCCCCCTTTTTGAAATTTGGGGTTCTGACAGTGTACATTTTTAGTTTGTAATTTGTTTGATAGTTTTCAGAATTTTTTTGACACTCCTACCACCCTTAACTGGAAAAACTAGGGTTTGAGATGGAAGAAATGTATTTCAATCCTCTACCTAAAATATAGGAATTTTTTTATTTTTTAGGAAATATTTTAGAGTGTATTTTGTTTGTATTTCAGCTGTCTAGTTTTATAACGTCTGAAATAATGTAGATATCATTGATGTAAAACATATTATCATTAATATCAATGACATTAATTAATCGAATTTGTTTGACACAAAAATTAAAATTCCTATAGGTAGACCGGACATATTTTAGATGAATAGATTCACTGCGTATTGTATTATATGTAATATTTTTTTTTTTCGTACTGTAATTATATTATAATACAATATAATGTTATCTACTTGTATATATTTTATATATTTAGATTGAATAAAAAAATTGATATATTGAATATTTTGATGTATTTTCAATAACTTAAAAAGTTTAAATTTCAAAAACGCTTGCCATTTATTTGTACTATGTTGCGAACCACTAAGGCGAAATGGTTGCTAGAGTCGCCAGAGTAATGGGCCAATTTTAATATTTCGAACTATATAGAATATTATATCCTTTAATTTATTATTGAAATACATAATTCTAACTTATAAATTGTATAATAAATTAAGAATTATGACTTTAAAAAAATTAATTTGAACTAGAATTCTTTATAATTATATATCATATATTTTATTAATATGTTTTATAGTATAATATAAAAATTGACATGGAACTATTTTAATAGTTGATTCCTTTAAAGGAATTATTTTTTTTTAAGGTCATCGTGTAGTTCCTAGTTTTTGTTTCCTCGCTTTACATATGCTGTATGTAATGACCAATTGAATTTCTTAAATGTTGTTTTCCCATTTTTAAGCTGATAACAACTTGTAGTTCATAAGTCATCATCTTGTATCTTATTATTGGTAGGATATCAAATAACTTTACCATAGCGAGTTTTGTAGCCTCTGATTTTTAAGGGATTCTGTATAGGCAACTCTTATGACATTTAATGAAAAAATGAAAATCCAACAATTTAAAAAAATTTAATATTTTGAAAATAGTTTAAAATTAGTTCACTTCTTAATGTCATTTTTTGTTGTAGAATAATCGTGTTTTTATTATTAAAAACATTTATACGCATTTCTTATTTTTGAAAATATCGTAGAAATATGAAATAGAAAACGACTTATGCTATCATAATTATATAGCGCTCTACGAAGCCGACTTATGATTTGAGGACTTGTACACATTTTATGAGTTATTAAAAAAGTCAATTTTTTATTGGTTTGGTAAATGCTGAATGTTTTGGCATCAACATTTAAAAACCTGAAATAACGCCTCTGTTTATAAGTTAATAAAAATGAGAAATGAGTCACATGTTCATAGGTGAATCCCTTATCAAATACTTTCTAATTTTTAAATTACTAATTTTCATTTTCCTTACATATCGATAAACAATTTGTCTATATACATCTCCTAAAAATGCGTGAGACTTCTTTTAAAATGTTATATTATAATATATAAAAACATAAAATATAACCTATGTTTTCATAACAAATTAATAATTGACTACTTTTTATAGTTTTGACTTTTAAGTCATTTTAAAATCAATTTTTGCTATTCCTTAATTTTATAATAACATAGTTAATACCCACCTAAAAAACTTTAATTAAAAAATTAAAATAATATATAGACGTCCATGTTCCTAACCTGTATTTTACATATTTATATCATTTATTAGGCACATTATATTTATATTTTATACATATATATATGTATATAGATATATATATACAACATACCATCTCAATTCGTTAGTACCATTAACCCTACTTAGTTTTGGTTTAGTTTTTTTAATTTCGGAGGGGGTATCAACCCCCAAAAACCCCCTTGCGTTCGCCCCTGTTGTCTACAACTTTTCGTTAACAAATTATATACGTGCGTCATAATAATACAGAGAACCCCAGGTTATCCTTATTCGCGCCGCTGCCGCCGCCGTACCAATACGACTCGTAGTCCAGGCACGAGTTGGTTAGGTTATAATAGTATATTATAATATATACAGTATGAAAATAAATTGGAAAATCAGTGATTCTAATTCTTTATATAGTGCGAATATTTTACTGCATTTTTTTAGATAAAATATATGACTAACGGCCTCTGTTTTTGCATGATTTACAAAAAAAAATATTTCAAACATTTTCAAAAGAATATTTTGATTTTTTAAAAAATTTGGAAATTTTTATAGTCACTTAACGATAATATTGAGAAAAAATGTGATAAATTTTGAATGAATGAGAGCAATTCAAAATTTCAAAAATACAGCAAAATATTACAAAATTGTAGCTAAAAATATCTACTAGTATTAAAAAGTGTGAAAAACGTACAATTTTTAAATTCATTCAAAATTCAACAACATTTTTTCACAATATTATTGATAAGTAACTATAAAAAGGATATTTTAAAATTTTTCAAATATTATTTATATAATATTAATATTATATATTTTTTGAAATATTTTTTTTTATATAAATCATACAAAATCAGAAGTCATTAGTCATAAAATTTATTTAATATATTGCGAAAAAATATTCATACTATATCAAGAATTAGGGCTATTGACTTTCCAATCAGGGGCGTCATTTAGGGGTGGGCAGGGTGTGCAACGGCACCATCACTGATTTAAAAAGTGGCCTGCCGGCTGCCAATACTCCAATGCGCCGTCAGAATTACAATTGTGCCGACCAAAAAAAGTTAGGTTTTTTTTTTGCTTATTTATATTTTTAAAGAAGTATTTTCGTAGCATTAGAATGAAAAATGGCCTAGTGAAATTTTAAAATTAGCAATATATAATATACCTAAATGTATATTATATAATATCTGTTCCTGACTCATATTGTACCTACTACATGCATTTCTTCACGTGTACTCATATTTATTTATATATTCAAAATTATAAGATATAAGATAAGGACATACCAAACTATAAAAAAAATAATAAGAAATAAATTACCCATGGGTACTGCAGTATCAAAAAAATCACATATAGGTAATAAGTTATTACTATAATCTATATAATATATAAAGTTATATAATTAAAAAAAAACTACTACTAAACCGCATTAATTGTTACGAAAATTAATTGATTGGTATACGATGGGAGTGGACAATCGTAGTTAAGTTTAATGGATATTTTTTTTCCAATGTACATGCTACGAACCGTGATTCATGAAGTCTAGATCGGTTAAATTCGTATAACTCGTGTAAAAAAAAAACATCGTGTTTACATATACTAGGTATTTGACAGTATTTTAGCGTACTTATCTATTGGTGAAAAAAATAATATCTCTTTAAAAACCTAAATAAGCAAAAAAAAAAGGTAATCAACTTTTTTCCTATTTTGTCGATTAAAATCCTAACAATTTATAGTTAGCTAATTTAAAATTCCGAAAATTACTTCATTGCTGCATAATTTTCCGAAAAAATTCCAAAATACTTCATTTAAAACATGAATAAGTTCCAAAAAAAAAAAAAAAAGCCATCGACTTTTTCTGCTATTTTCCGATTGCTTTCCGAAGTCGGTGGGGAGTGGATATCTCCCTCTCAGGACAGTCCTGCCCCGCCCAGTTGGTATTTCTGCGGACGCCCTTGGATGCGTTGCGTTTAGTAAAAAAATAAAAAGACTACAAACGATTACGGTATGCGGTTAAAATTTGAATCACAGGTAGTCGTGGTTGAACTTCGCGCTCCGAATAATAGCCGCAGCTGCTGCAGACTGCAGTGTTGCCGTCCAACATGGAGGTATATAAATCATGGTTTATATACCTCCATGCTGGCAAGACGTCTTATCATATTAATACTGTGATAATAATAATCGATCGTCCATGTTCCGTCGAATAAACAACTATGGTTGCACCTCTCTCCGCTGTTACCTGTTTGCGCCCGTTGTGTTATCACACGTTACGTGTATGTTGTTTATTACAGATTGTCCTCCATTTTGAGCCGTTCGTCTCGTGCGCGTAGCCAGACGAAATGTTAGAACATTGATATTGTTGCTGTTTAAACTGTAACTCGACCCAGTACTTTGTTGGAGAACCGTGGGATTCTGGCTCTGCATATGCTTACATATTTCAATCGTGCTCGGATTACATTATTTTACAAGTAAGTACGCATTAAGTCCAACCTATTCCTACTTGGTTATAATATGGGTCGTTTTTCAAACTCACCAATATTGTTGAATCCGTCATTTAATTCAAACCTGAAATTCAATTTTTAGCTATTAATCCGACTTGTAGGTATACTGATGTCAGTCTTCTAGGGATAATTTGCATCCGACAACAACGGTGTGTGTGGAAAGTGAAAACTTACACTTTTAACCCGGCTGCTAAAGACTACTTTAAAAATAGTAAATACCTGTGTATCTACATACTTATATATAAATACCTACTTACTTAGTATATTTCATATTTCAATAAGTAGGTAGTAGGTACTTATAGGTACATACAGTGGCGGTTTCATAGAACTTGATGAACACTATAGAAATTATACATAATTCAATCCGCACACTATGATTAAGTATAGGTATATGTATACTGGTAAACGAACCTCCCTTCCTGAAGAGTCCAAAAACTGTCACTGTTTATTTGATACCTATATAGAACCCAATGTGACCATTCGTTAGTGTATATATAACTCGTTAACCACTAACCTGATTTACATATTTAATTCTTTAGTTTATAGGTATGTTCTCTGGCCGAGTTTTGGTATATATTTTATTACTTAAGGTTAAGACAATTTTAATGCGATTAATTCAAGGTAAAATCGACTGGTAACGCCGTGTCCTAGTTAGTGCGTGCACGCATTGTGGTGCGGAAAATATATGCAGTACAATATTTGTCCGCACTGCAGTCCCCGCGTGTGTGGAAAATTAGGTGTGTTTTTAATATGTGGGGAACGCATACAATTTTTGTATAGGTTATAAGAAAGTGATATGCTGCTGTGTTATCTTGTGATATACCAATATAATATTATAGCAAAAACCACTGTCTTAAGACTTTTTAGGACCCTGGCAAAAACTATAACTTGTATATTATAATATAACAATATGTTTCCTATTTTATAATTATTATTATAATATTGTCACAGAATATATTCTGTTTTATTATGTTTAGTTTTTATTATTAAAAATAATAAATATTCTTATTTATATATTGCTTATTAAATATATTTAATAATTATGTCAATCTCCACGATATGAGGCTTGTTCTTAATTGAAAATACGTATCCCAGATACAAATTATTAAAATTTTAAAAAAATAGGAAAGGTCATCTGTAAATATAATTTATAAAAATAGATTTATATTGGAGAATTTTACCATCTGTAATTACTATCTAATTATCTATCCGAAATTACGAGCAAACGCAGTTTTGTTTTGTGCATACACTAAAAGGACTACAGATACATTTGATTATATTGCTCATCACATAACACCAATTTGTCAATGAAAATATACAAATTATCAAAATCTAATTTCTGAAAAGAAGAAAGATTACTGATTTCAATAAGGTAATACAGCAATACAGACAGCAATATCTTAATCTTAATATTTTAAAAATGTTAAACAAATTCTATAGTATAGATTCATTTAAATGTAATATATAAATTATTACAATTTGAAAATTATAGTAAATACTAATATTTTGTTTTTCATATTATTAAATGTATTTATAAATAAATGATCACTAAAAATTGTTTTAATAAAATACTAATAAGAACCAAACTAATAATAAGCTTTTGTTACATTTATAGTTATAGATACATTTGGCAATGACAAAATAGATAGGTATGTCAGCGACAATACAAATTTCAGTCAGATATGCGCATCCCCCTTTTTCCCATATATTAGGTTCTCTGCTTTTCATTCAATTCTGTGGTGTTAGCTTGGAAATGTATGATTGATATATGTAACCAATCAGTGATGGAGAACCTAATACATGGGAAAATGTGGGAATACTTCTTAGAGATGTGCGTATCGCAATGTTGTTGATATACCTATCTATTTTATCATGCATATAGGTATATTTTTAGAATATTTTAAAGTATTAGAATTTATTTTATAAATATTTTTTTTTATTTAGATATTATTTAGACTTAATAAAATTAAAAAATTAACAAAACGAATATAGATAGGTGTTAAGTAACTATTTATAAATATAAATAATTGCTGTAGGTACCTAAATAAATTTATATAAAATTAATTGTAATTTGGTGTTAAATTAAAATTTTATCAAAAAAAAAAAAAAAAAAATGCATTCCCTATAAAAATAATTACCTACTTTTTAGACATTATTATTAGTTATATATATATATATTAGTTATATATTAGTACAAATTGTCAATTGTGTATTATTTGTAATTTATTTAATTCAACTGGGTGTAGTAATATGTAAAATAAGACGAGTAAATTTAATTACCTACACAAATTAGTTAAAATTGCAGTTTGACAGTACTGTATTTGAACATTTTATACCACAAGGTAACACATATAGGCCACTCTCTCACCAACATGGGGCATGTGGGGGGAAATGTTTGGTAATGTTCATATGGGTAGTAGCATAGGCATTATTAATTGTATTACAGAAGCAATGTAAATTGGTCTTTTTATATTTATATATTAATTTATAACCAACCGTTGCAATTAAAATTTAGAAAAAAAATCATTTTTATTTAAAAAACGCTTGGATAGAATATATTACATTATATATTCAATTTTGTGATGTTAACTTGATACTGGCTCCCCATTGCCAGTAAATGTTGGTACATGATGACCCCTCTCCCCAAGGTGTTTACATAATACATGGGTAGTTTATTGTGCTTATTATTATGGCTTTTATGTAAAATTTATGGGTTCTTTTGCTTTCTTTATAATTCCTCCTTGATCAAATGTCTATGTTACAGATTTTCAATATTAGTTAGTATTAAAGCCATCATGCAGGTGCTGTGATAATTCTATCACTTAAATGTTTGTGTGATTAAAAGGGTTTAAAAAAAAAAAAAAAATTGTTTTAATTTGATAGTATGTTTAATTTTAAGAAAAATGGTATAGGTCTCGCGTTTCTACTCAATTATTCAATGAATTGCAAGGAATTGAAAAAAGTCATGAGATGCCATTGAGCGGGGCTCGCCGTGATTGCCCATTTTACACTTGTAAAAGTTGTTCGCTTCACACAATAGGTTATCTACCTACCTTTAAACTACATTTTAAAATGTTTGTTAAGAGAACGTCGTGGTACCTGTGTTTGTTGTCTCCGTCTAACTAACTGAATGTTAACAAAATGTGCATCCAGCAATTGTATCACAACTTGTCATTTCTAATATAAGGGTAAATTAACCTATTACTAAATGTATAGGTAAGATCATTATATTTACTGTAGCGTCATCTTTAATTCGAATTTTTTGTTTTGTAAAAAGAAATTTTTTTTAAATTAAAATTTCGGGAAAAAGACAACGCTATGGCATAGATAATAATCTCGTCTATTAATTTGGTAATAGTTCAATTCACTGTAATATTAAAAATGACAAAAGTTGTGATACAAATACTGACGTAAATTTTGTATATTAACAGTTGGTTAAATGGAGACAATAAATTACGGGTATCACGTCCTCTTAAAAGTATTTGATGTTTTTATTTTTTTGCACTGAAGACGGTTGTAGTACCAGAATTTTAATATAGTGTTTAGTTTTTTTGAAATCTTAAAAATTAATTTTTGTTCCCACGCCTCTGTATACAAAATTAGATAAGATAGGGGTGGAACGGTGTGTCAAAATAAATTGTTGTTACTACAGATGTGTATGAAACGAAAGTAACTTAAATAACGAAAATAAAAACAAATTAATACTATTGAAGTTCTAATTCTTCTATCGTCTAACCACAAAATGCAGATATTCATAAAAAAAATATCAAAATATAATTTTTAGGTAGTTAAATCATTGTACAAAGCAAGTAACTTTTACACATTAAAGATTTTTTCGCGTCCAACCTAATGACGATAGATTATCTATTAAATAATATGCTAATTTCAAATAGACGGTTTGTCGGGAAAAAGAAAATGTTACGTTTTTTATTTTCTGCAGACCGTTTTCTAACCCGGTTCAAACATGAGTATTTTCTTTACTTCCATATATATATTGATTTTGTATACACTTGAGAAATCTAATAATCAATGGCTACACCTATACGTTTTTAAAATATTTACTGCTATTCAGGTCAAGTAAAGGATTAAAACTGACAAAGCCCCTCCCCTCCCTCCACCACAATAGATTTTTATTCTAGATAACCTGATTTTACTATATATATTATACTATATTCGAGTACTATATTGACAAATTAGTTAAACGATATAGATAATAGGTATACGGTATACACGTATAGACTTTAGGTACGAGTGCATACCGGATATTTGGATATCGCTAATTTAACTTTATACGCGGCAATTCTTACACGTGTCACCAATGTTCTGTCGCGCACGGAACGGATTTTATTTCATTTTTATTCTTACCAAAATATACCTCTTGTTTGTTAATCATACAGATCATTCTAGTAATCCAATAACATTTCTGAAAACCGATTTTAATTCGTCATTATGTGTACATGAGATCGATTTTCCCACTTTTTAATTTATTAATTTTAATTCCATACAACTAATATTACATTTTTTTAAATTTTTAATTCAAATTTAAGAGAACATAGAAATCAAAATTTCAAAAAAAGCGAGAAAGTCGATCTCAAATAAACTTCCTAACAAATTCAAATCTGTTTTTAGAAATATTATCGGATATAGGCTAAACTAAGGTATACTAGGCTGATCTGTACGATTGACAAAAGGTAAGTAAATTTTGGTAAAAAAAACTAGTCGGTATCTAACGCCCTTAAGTACCTACTTATTTATCATTATTGTTTTTTTTTTCGTTTGAACTATATATAATTGTACTGAGTACCTATTATAATTAAATTGCGCGTTATTCAATACCGTGTGGCAAGTCCATATTTTTATTCGGACATTCGTAGTTTCCATTGGGGACAATAGTTTCATAAAAACCCGAGACGGTAAGTCCGACCGACTAATTCACAGGGATGTTTTTTTGTATATCTCATAGTAATGAATTTAAAATCGTCAGACTTCCTTAGTATTTTTTACAATTTTAATTAAATTTATATTATCTAATACATTCGAACGAACTTTTATCATAATATTTAACGATATTTAATCGAACTTTCGAATATTTCCTCATATGTAAAAAAGCGAACGTAAAAAAGTCCAACTTCACATATAAGAGTAGGTATGTATTATATTTTATTATTCTCATATTATATATATAACTATATTTAAAATATTTGGACTTTTGTGGTATTTTTAAAAATTTTTATTAAATAGAATTTATGTGTAGTTGTGATGTGTGAAATCCGTTACACTCGGGCTTATGACTCGAGTCCTTATAAAAATCCGAAAATAGTAAGTTCGATAAATTTTTGGATTACCTATCTACTTTTCAACAGAAACAATTTATGGAAGAAGGACTATCTTTTAGAAATTAAACGCCAAATTCTACCGCAGGTGAATTATTTTTTAAATTAATTAATATAATTTAAATAATAATGTTAATTATTTTAAATTAATTAATATTATTATTTTTCAAAAAACTTCAGTCACCCGATAATCCTGATAAAATACATAATCCGAGGTATACGAATTGCATTCAAAAATAATTCCACTTATGAGGATGTCAGCACAAACAATTTTCAATGAAAAACTCATGTTAGCATTTTTTATTTTTAACAGCTTAAAAACATCGTAAAAATATGAACCTATAAATAAATTATAGATAACAACAGTATCTAGGGCCCTACATAGCCTTTTTTCGATATTTTTATTTTTTTAAAGTTATATTTGTTTAAAAATTTGAAAATTTTTATTTTTATAGCTTATAAAACGTGTTTAAATGCACATATTACAAAATATTACGTATATTAATTATTAATTTTTAGTTATAATTAATTATATATATAATTACGTAATTCACCACTTTTTATTAGTCTAATATTTTGTCATTCGGATTTGAATTTTGATGGTGATTAAGTAAACAAGTAATTAAACATAAATTATAATAACTTAAATCATAATAAATAATATCACAAATAATTTATTAAAATTAAATATGCACTATTAAATAATTAACAAGTAAATACAGCAATAAGAAGTGGTGAATTATAACACAGGTATGGTGAGGAAGTATTTTAGCGGGCTGTGCGTAACAAAAATCTGTGATGTTGTTTCGGACATGTTCGTCGTATGTAGGTTTTCTATCCCTTGTAGACAAGGCCTTCCTCTTATCGTTTTAATGATATTAATTATTAATATCATTAAAGTTGGTCCGGGTTTGTTCAGGATTATTGTTGATTCAGTTTCTTTTCATCATCATCTTCGTCGTTTTGGTCACAATCTAATATGTACATAGGTATCTGACTTCTGTGCACTCTGGTCTATGTGGCCGAAGACGTGGGTATAATTGATTACGTGCTGTACTCCGTGCGTTGTCACGTTCCGTAGATTCCTTGTTCTCGCCAGTAGATGTTGTCCGCATACAGCTATAACTCGACATCTTTAATCAAATAACTAGTCGCCAAAAAACAAATAAAAAAATTAACGTGTATGTAGGTAGGTAATAATTATGATACTAACATCCAATATAAATGGACTCCTACCCCCATTCTTGGTTATTTTTTAAATTTCATGTTAGGAATGTAACTTAATCCATAACTATATTATTTACTAGTATATATTTATTTAAATAATATTGTATGTGATTTTAAAAATTTTATTAGTCATAGATTTTTGTAACTAAATCATTGGTATAATCACATATACTCACTTTTAACCCTTAACTAAACATGAGTTTTTCACCATATATTCAAAGTATTTTTGTATTAAATTTTGTATAATTTTTAAACGCATTTATTCATTATTTAAAAACTTAGAAATTAAATAAATTTTAGTCTTACTGTAGTTTTTGAGTACCTAAGAATAAAACTAAATTTATTATTTCATAAAAATGTTATGCAACAAAATGATGCCACAAAATCTACTTATATTTAACATAAATATAATAATAAAGTTAGTTACTGGCGTGTTTAAGTATAATTATTATTATTATTCATTTTTCTTTTAAATTTTTTTAACTAGCGATTCAGTCTAAATTATTTCTTAATTGTCCATTTTTAAGTGGTAAAAGGAACACATACATTCAAACAAGTAATATACAATTAAATAATATAATAGTAGTATTCAGCTCTTAAGTTGTTGTGTAATGTATATTGTATATATTATAATAAACAAATCCAGAGTATCATCATATGTATGTTATAATACAGCTGTTGTGGCCGTTAATACAAATGTAACCCGTTTTCTTAGGTAACTAGTTATTCTTTACCTAAATAGAATATAGTTCACTTTTAAAAATGCATTTATCATCACTGACAAAACGGAAGAACCAAATTTGAAATTATTATTTAATGGTAAACAAATTAATGAACATTACTTTGTTATAAAAATACAGTTACATGCCAAAAGTGTGTTTACATAACAACAATGGTTGATGGCAGTTTTCACGAACATTTTTATAAAAACCAGAAACAAAGACTTAGTTTGATGACCTATTTTTTCAATTACTTGAAAATGTATACATGTGAGTAAATAATTAATTTTCTCCTTCTTTTGAGAGATTGTAATATAGAACCTAGACACAGTAGCATTAATCATTGGTTTTGTATATATAAATGAGTTTATTTAAATTTTATTCTTTGATTATTTCTTTATTAATTTTACTATTTGTTTTCAAATTTCAGCATGAAGTCTATATCCATTTAGTCTTTATTTATTATTTTATATATGTTCTGAGACTTTGTTTGCATGTTGAAAGCTTATGATGTTATTTGATGTTGGCGTGTAGTTGAAAATAAAATACAAATATTTTAAAACAAACTTTTTAATATTTTAATATTATTAAATAAATATTAACTTACCATTTAAATTTAATAATTACAGCATTTCTGAAATGAATGATTTACCAAGTGGAATTCCTATTCCTACTGTAAGGATGCAAGAATTCAATAATATGTTAACAACAATGAGACACGTTTTCAAGTACTTGAATATACAGGATCTTTTAACAGCTTCCAGAGTTTGTACCGCTTGGAATGTGATCGCAATGTACAATGGCTTAGTAAGAATTATATTATATATTAATATTTTGATATAACAATAAATTAATCTTGATAATCCGATATATATTGACACGGAATCTACCGACTACCGTATTTTACTGGAAGAAGCATGATTAATTTTGAATTCACAATTTGCATATAATTATTATTATTTTTCCCCCAACTATTTGTGGTTGATCTTCTAATCCTATACTTAATTCAATTTTCTAAATCCTCTTCACTTATCCATCCACCTCATGTTGTTCTGTTACATCTCTCTACTTCGTTTTCAGTTTCCCTCTGGCCCTCTTTCCTTCAATATACATTCCTATAATAATTTTACTGCATCCGTCTCTTTCCTCTTTTAAACATTATATATCTTAATCTATTCTCTCTTATTTTCTTTACTATCCTATACTACTTTTTAACACAATCGCTGTGTATCATATCAATTTTGTATGCATATACCTACTCTGGTGCTGGTCAAAATAACGTGTGTTTTTTTCATGATAAAAATATGTAGATAATTTCGTTCAAATACTGTGAATATATTTATAATATTAGTTTTAAAATATAATTTTGTACAACATGACACTACCAGAAACAGAAAAATCATAAAAATTTATAATATATTCAATTCTACTCTCATACACCCAACTCGTAGTATTTCATTTTGGGTGGGATGGACCAGGTTCATTCTATTCGTTTCTCAGGTAAAACACAATCAATTGCATACAAAACATTTATAAAATAAAGCTTTAAATTTCAATAAAATAACTTTACAAAAATTCCTCTTTGATAAAGTGTTATCGTAGGCCTAAAAATAGAAAATTTGAGGTACAATATTCTTAGTAGAATACTGCACATTTACAGTGAACAACACTAACAAAAAATTAAGATTAGCGTCAATTGAATATATGATCGATCCAAATTACGCCTTAAGCTGTCATCCGCAGAGAACGTGTTAAAGAACCACACAACTGAAAAATATAACCTGGGTTATTATTATAGTATTGAGTGAGACTAAAATAAAGATACCATTAAAAAATTTCTACAACAATTATTTTACCATAGTATGTAAATATTACGACTTACCACATTTAAGTACTATTCAATTTTTTTCATTTAAACTATATAAATATTTTGAAAACTCATAAATTTATCTTTAATTTAGTACCAATATTTGAGTACAAAAAGTACGTTTTAAATGAAGAATTTTTAGATTTTTTTCGATGTATAAATAAATATGAAATAATACCTCTATAATATTATCATTTACCTAGATCTATTAATACATTTATTTGTGTTATCGAATTTTTGTTAATTCTAAAATCAGATTTAGTACCTATAATATGTTTTGTACGTAGCTACTGTGTAATATCTTAGTAAATATCGCCGTTGTAAGTTATTAACTATTAACTTTCCAACGTTGTAATTTATAATACCTATAATAGTATAATTAGTATAATATCGACCAATTTCTGAAATTGTTTAGATGCTTCCCTCTTTTGGGAAATGTAAAAAAATTTATTTTTCCTAGACCTATTTAAATATTATTTTCATGAGAATTAGAACATCCATAAACTGAACACATTTTAGTTTTTTTTTTTTTTAAGGAATACCAAAAAAAAAAAAAAAAAAAATATGACATTCAAATCACAAATTATATTAATATATTCATATAATCTGTGGTAATGTGCGGTTGGAAAATTCTCAACTAATACCTATAAATCACATGCTAAACAGAAAAGAAAATTATATTTTGAAATAGGTATTATCCTAATATGTAATAATAGTTCTTACAAACTGATATAATTTATGGTATTATTATATTTATATGTAATAATTCGATAAGAAACACAAACAAATGTATTAATAAATCTAAATGATAATGTTATAGAGGTATTATATTATTTCATATTTATTTGTATATTTAAAAAAAGAATTACTTCATATTTTATTTTTTATATAATCATAATAATGAATTTTTGTATATTGGTACTAAATTATAGATAAATTTATGAACTTTAAAAATGTTTATATAGTATAAATCAAAAAAATGAATATTACAGGTACTATAAGAACTTGAACGTCGTGAGTTGTAATATTTAACTACTGTGATTTAGGAAATACTCGGTTGCAGCAGTCAATTATGACGTCACACGTATATATATATATTTCATGCGTAGTTGGCTAAGTAATTGTTTCCAAAAAAATTAAAATAAATATTTGAATAACATATTTAAAAAAATGACCTTGAAAATATTTAAAAAGAATCCGAATAACTTGCTAAGTAGGTCAAAGACAGCATTTTATTTTAAAGTAAGGGAATTTTTAATTTCATTTTTATGATAACCCTATTATTTTTCACCATTAATTATGTTGATAATAAGTCACAGATTCATTCTTACTATGTATCTTATTTACAACAATTATTATCTGAATTATATAAATTGAATGTAAATAAATGTTAGGTATATTTAATAATATATTATTATGTGTGATGTATACAATTTTATATTATGTTTAAGAGGCCGCAACACCTGTGATTTTTAAGGGGTTCTGTATAGGCAATTTTTAAAAAATAATATGAAAAATAAAAATCTAACAATTTAAAAATATTTATGTACATTTTAAAATTAATCTAAAAATATCCCCGTATCCGTATCACTTTTTATTGTTGTGTAATCACGAAATTTCCACCTAAAAGACCAATACGTGTGACAAAATTGTGAAACTATGGAAAGTCGGATTTACAATCTGTAAATAGATTTGAATGTGTCGGCCTGTCTTCTAGGGATCGATTGAGGCATTTTTCTTTACTATTACAGATTAAAATATAATCAATGTTAAAAAATTTTGATTTTTAGTGATAAATAACACGACTAAAAATAAAAATAAAAATAAACGCCTCGATTGATCCCTAGAAGACAAACTGATGAATTCAAAACAGTTTTCAGAATTGAAATCCGACTTTTCAAAGTCCCACAGTTTTGTCACGCTTTTAGGTCGTTTTTTCGTTGGTGTTGCGGCCTCTTAATACATTATATCATATGATATTAAAAGATTTATTTTTTTTTAGTGGCGAAATGTTCGTTTAAAAAATGCTATGGTTTATGATTGGGAAAAATGTATAGACTTTGTTATTTCTAAAAGTACAGTTTCATTTGATACTAGACGTATGTTAATACCAATGAGTGATAATGAACATTTTTGGTTAAGTTTTATTCAAGCTATAAAGAGAGCAAATCAATTAAAAACTATTGAATTATATAGATGTCCAACACGTGTAGTTGAGTTAATTATTCACTTTTTACCTCAACTTGAAGTACTTAATGCTACTATAAAGTAATATTTAGAAAAGAATCTTTACATTTCTTAGTTTTATGCATAATATAAATTATTGATTTTATTTTTAGACATCTAGCTGCGAATGATGGTAAATTGATTGATGACTATTTGACTTTAGACTTGGGATATTTACATCGAATGACACAACTGACCGAACTAAGACTAATCGGACTAAGTGCTGGAATAAAATTGTTACCACTGCCGTCATTTAAACATTTAACAAATTTGAAGAGTTTGGTAAGTTTAATACATTAAAATATAATTAATATAATTAAAATATAACTTAGTTCTTTTTTATTTTAGTCATTAACATCCATTCAATCATTTCCAAAAGATATGTGCTGTAGTTTATTTACTCTTACAAAGAGCTTAGAGTTTTTAGAGATTGGCAACTGTGATGGCTTATCCAAGGATTTTGCCTTGGTATTGGAAAGACTTGTAAATTTAAAATCATTGAGATTAGAAAATTGTATTGGAGAATGGAAAAATCATGCTGTAGCAGTTTTTCATTCAATTTCAAAGCTCAAAAACCTTAAAGTATTGGAATTGATAAATATAGAACTCAGTTATTCCATAGAAAATGAATTGCAAAAATGTGATCATATTAAAGCTTTACTGGTTATTCCTGATTATGGGTGTAAATTAGTATGTATACTATTATAATATTTGAATTTGTCAATTGATTAATACTTAACTGATATTATTGTATTTTTATAGCCTTTAGCTATGAAATTTCGCTTATTTGGCCATTTTGAGAAACTCTCCAAGTCATTAACTCATCTAGTTTGGGGAATAACCAATGAATCAATTCATGCTAATGACCTTATTTTTCAAACTTTAGACAATTTACCTAAAAAACGTAAGTCTACTTCGGAAACAAATGAAGTAAATATATTGAATATTGTTCAAGTTCTTAAGAAATTGCTAGAAACAATTTTCACCAGTGCTAAGATTAAAGTGGTTAAGATTCCATATTCAGTTATAACTAGAGTTTATTTAGCTGACCAATTTAATGAGTTCAAGAATGTTAAGATTAACTAAAAATAATTTTTAAAAAGTATTGTTATACCTTTGTTAGTGTTTAATTATTCTTTTTTATCATTAACAGGGATTACCTACTTATAATTATTATAATGATTTTTTTATTTATTTTTAGTTTTGTGTGTAATATTGTAATACCATAATATAAGTTTCAAGAATATTTTATAACAGTATATAATATTTTTATATATTATTAATTTAAAGTACAATATTTTTCTAATTATACTTAAAACCTTATTTAATTTGTCCTCATAAAAATTTTTTTAATGTTGATTTATAAATGCACGTACATTTGAGAAGAAACCCTATTTAAGATTAAGTTTTAATATTTAATATATATTAATATACGATTCAATTCAAACTGTATCCCCTCTTATATTAATACATTTACATAAAGTAAACTCATGGCTGTTAACATTATTTGAATTAAGCATAATATACTATATTATATTTCATACAAATTTGTTTACGCATGTTGTAAGATCTGAAGAACGGCAACGTCTCGAGTGTATAGTTTTTTTCATAATATAAAAGATGTTACAAAATGAATCACTAGTGTACCATATAATACGGTGTTTAAATAGGTGTTGTTACATGGCATATGCCTACTTATCTTTCTATTATTATTTTTAAGCATACACTATGATATTTTAATATTTAATCTTTATATTGTAAAAGTGTCTAAATTTTAAAGTTATTTGCCAAAAGAAAATATTTACTTATTATTTACATAATTAATAAAAATGGCATATTGTTTACATGATATAGTTGGAAGTTTAAATAATAGTTATATTCAGTAACATATTTACATTGAAAGGTCAAGAGCTTGTATCCCATCACTTTATAATACTAATAAAGTAATAACTTCATTAAACTGTATTAATGCACTAAATATACAATAAATATTACTATACTCCGCGCAAGTTAAGAATGTACATAAATTTTGGACAAAAACTCGTCCGTCACACGCAGGTAGGTATTATACAACGTGACCTCAAATAACACGGTATACACAGAGTTGTAGTGCTATCGTGTAGTTGTAGCACCGTGTTGAGCATCCGCTTATATTTTGTACCTTACCGTTCACAATCGGTATGGCGCAGTATTGACCGATCCGCAACGGTTTTTCTGGTCATTCTCTCCGGGCTGCAGTATATTATGTATTTTAATTTTGAAATCAAAATTATATAAACCACGGTCCCCGGATTTATTATTTGTTATTATTATTTATTTTTTTTCTTGTGTTGTATACAATTTTAAATAGGTACTACAAATACAAATATAAAATATATAATATGAGTATGAGTTCCCCAAAGAAAAGTTTATCCCCTAGTGGAAAAGTAAGTGAAAATATTATAATAATTTGGCGTGTTTTTTCTCAATTAATTCAGTTTTCAGTAATGTATTAGTTGTTTTGATGTTAGTATTATCAATTATATTTGTTTTGATAATAAAATTGATAATGGTCGTGCCTTATTCGTGTCATCACTTGAACATACTGTATACAAATAGTCAATAAATATTGACGCTCTGTATGCCAGAGTGCCGGTTTTCGTCTATGGTGAGGTTGCGGGGTGGAAACCGTTCACTGCCTGCGCGACTGTGTACACTCTTAACGTGAGCGGAGTATAAACGAGTACATTATAAAATTATTATATAGTATTTAAAAAGGACGTCACACTGAAGATTTTCAGTGGTAAAACCATTTTTACGCTATAATAGTTTAAAAAAAGTTAGTGTCTTATAGATCGAAAAAAATTTTATTTTCAATAACGAGCTTAATATTTAGAAAATTTAAAAATCCCAATGAGGTTATCTCTGAAATGTTGTGATCTAAAAATTGTATAATAGTTGTTATAACTTCAAAATTATTTTAAAATACTATTTATTTTTATTTTGTGTAAACATATTTTTAAACAAATATCACAATTAAATAACAAAAAAAGGTTTTGACACAGGATTATTTTTTAATAACTATTAAATATTAAAATATTAATTATTAACTATTAATATTAAAATAGTTTTTAATTGTTTCTTTTTCTAAAAATATCTAAAAAAATGACCTATACAGAATTCCTTAAAAATGGAGCATGCAAGGACCTTTTAAATAGATATTTTTTGATTTCCCCTGTAGTTTTCTAGATAGTAAAGGAAAATTACTAAAAATTACTGTTAATACTGTAACAAATTGAAACATAGTACCATAGTTGTCAAGATTACCATGGTTATATTGAATCTCTTTCTATATATATATAAAAAAATCCCATATTATGTTTACCCTGAGTAATCTCCCGAATCTCCGAAACCACCAACTCAATTTACATATAGTTTTTTTATTTTGTAAATAATTTTTTAAAGAACATAGGCAAGATTAATTTTCTGTATTTGAACTTTAAGGTAGGGAGAAAATGGCTTGCAATTTGTATTATTATTAATATTGCATTTCATACCTTAACTCCTCCTCTCAAACTTGGCAAAACTGTTCACAGATAATGTCAGATAATTCAGCTAGTTGTGGGTGTAGAATAAAAGAGTTTTATTTAAGAGTCATGTTTATATATTTAGGAGGGCGATTTTTTGTTTTTTCACCTCTTAATACTATATTAGAATTCAGAGTTTCATTTTATTTATATACAATTTGTAACCTAGACTACTAGTTCAAACTAATAATTTTGTGATAATTTTAGATTTAACTACTTTGTTGGGGCCTGGTATAAACCATAATACTTGTAGATTGTGAAACCCGATCTAGGCCTATACTTTGTGTGTTTGAATTTTATTCACCGATCAGCCTTTGGTGTTGTGTGTTTCTGTGTATCTATTATGTGTTGTGTGTGCTTATAAACTAAAAATAAATTGTATAGGTATATGACAACTAATGTTTTTGTGAATTGCTGGTACAAGGTAAATATAATATTATAAATATAAAACAATAGACAATAGTAATAAATAATGCAGGTGACAATGTCGTTGCACCAGTTTTTTTTATGTAGTAAAGTGGTTTCAAATCTATTTTAGTGTACGAGTATATACCTGCATTTTTGTGTAGCCAATATAGGGTGGACATAATTCTATTTTCGTTTCAATTTCGTAAATGTAAAGTCGGCGACACACTTGGGCATTTTCCGCGTATGTAACAATATGCTCGAGTAATATGAATGGGCAAGTGTGTGGGGTATGTTCTAGAGCTGAGCATTCCTTTGACCAATCCCTAATCCGGATTTCGGACTAGATCCGTCGATACGGATTGTGGATATAATCCGTTAATCCGGATTGTGGGTACAATTCATCAATCCGGATTGCTGTGAACTATCTATCAGTGGCGGCTCGTGGGTTTTGAAAGTCGGAGGGCGATTAAAAATTATTAATTTTTGAAAAGCATAGAATACATTCATAATTACGTAGGTACTAATTTAAAAGGTGTTTATTAAACCAAAATTAATACCATATAGAAAAATAAAAATAACAAAAAAAAACAGCACCCTCACCTTGAAGTTTTCAATTTTCAATCGTGCCATTCGTTTGTGCTGATTTGTGCTCGAATTTCAACGTTTGTGCAGCAATCCCTGAGAATTTATTCGCATATTAAAGTGGGGGTGCTGTGGAAACTTGCGTCCTACACATTTCATAATTTTTTATTATATCTTTATGAAACAAGCCTAAATATCATTCATTGAATTTAAATACAACCATACAGTATCTATTTATACAACAATTTTAAAATTGTATTTATACATTATTTTATTTTGATTCGAATTATTATTGACTTTGGAAAGTATTATTTTTCATTTTTTCAATCACAGATTAAAGATAGGTAAGTACATATAATAAATTATAATCAAATTAATGTTAAATTTAATTCTATGCCATACATATTTAATGTTTTCATGCTAATAAATTACATTAAAATAATTTTTTTTTAAATTTTAAATTTCGACTTTTCAAAATTGTGGTAAAATTGCCTATAGTTTACTCCTTAAAAATCTAATGTTCCCGTTTTAAGGGGTTATTATAGGCAATTTAATTACATAAAAAATGTATTTAAAATGTTGTCAGCGTCAATTTTATTATTACTTTCTACCTATTTATTAGTATATATTTTAGCACCTCCTTCTTCAGAATTTTCAATTATGTAATTTATTTGTTCTACATATGTACTGATTTTGGACTTTTATACAACACTCCCTGATTAATAAATTAATAAAACAATCTCTCGAATTAATAAATAATTTATATAGTTCTACTTCTGTGACTATATTTTTCAAACGTTTTCATTTCCAGATATATGCGAGAATAAATAATTTTCTTCATTACATTTTTTAATTTGATTTTTATATTTATGTTGTTATAATATATATTATAATGTTATTAAGTACAACACCTACTGGGTACAACTCCTTGTAAGTGTAACTTCTTTTAAGTGAGACTACTTGTAAATTCAACACCTTTTGAGTGGAAAATCTTGAAATTTGAATTAGTAACCAATTTAATTAAAAGCAACTCGTTATTTAAAAGTTAATATAACCTAAAATAAGTTAAGTTAACAAAATTCAAATATAAAGAGTAAGTTAGAATTAACTTAACTTTTAACTTATTAACTCGTTAATGCCTAGCATTGCATATTGATACAATGTACATACAGGAATTTAGTATATTATTGGCTCATACTCCGTTAAATATAATTTAAAATAATATTATTCATAAAGGAATCGCTGTAAAAATATCTGTGGAAAAAATATCCTCGGTAAAAATATCCGGGGAAAAATATCCGTAATATAAAATATCCGTGTATAGGAAAAAATATCCGATAAAATACTATCGATGATTGTTGAGCGACTGACCCGTAGTGTATTTACATGGGAAGATATAGGTCAGCTAACCATCTATCTTATCTCAGGCCAGTAGCACAACCAAGAAGAGCCCTATGTCCGGACCACTCCCCCTTTGGGCCAAATAATAAATATAAATATATTTATGTATTCAATTTATAGTATGTATGTACCAGATTTTCGATTTGATTATTTTCTGATTTATAACATTTTCGGTATATTAGATATGTATAAGATAGGTATAAGCTTAATATTGAATGTCAACGTAAATACATGAACAAAAACCACAATAAAAAGATTTTTAAGGGGTTTTGTATAGGCAATGATATAGCAATAATATAGGTTTTATGATATTTTAAGAAAAGTCGATAAGGAAAATAAGAAAATTATACATCTCGGTACAAATTATCAGGGAGTCAAAACGGGTTTGAACCCGGGGTGAAAACCCGCGTAACCCGCAAAATATTAAAACCGTGTTAAAGCCGAAACCCGTAACCCGGAAAAAGTGATACACGTTTTTTAAACCCGTACCCGGAACCCGGAAAAAATTTAACCCGTTTTTTGACCACGTATTCCTAACCCGGCAAAATGAAAACTGTGTTAAACCCGAAACCCGGCAAAAACGGAAAACGTTTTTAAATGCGTAACTGAATTTTTTTTGAAAATTTGGACAACGTAAATCGAGTGAAAATAATAAAATACTGAAATAAAATATAAAAATAAATATTCAATATTAAATATAATAAATAAATAT